>JAOTOM010003527.1:0-162627 GCA_034440615.1 Ashinkailepas kermadecensis
CAAACTGCATTATTAAAGGCAGAAATAAAAAGCGTTATCTCTCCCGAGGACTGACCTTGAAACCCCAGATCCATACCAATTGCATTGGCCACATGACACCAGGGGCGGATGACAAGTGCCGGCTGCGGTGTGAGGTGTATGGTAGGCTGCCCAGGACGGATGACAAGTGCCGGCTGCGGTGTGAGGTGTATGGTAGGCTGCCCAAGACGGATGACAAGTGCCGGCTGCGGTGTAGGGCCGACGGATGAGGTGTATGGTAGGCTGCCCGGGACGGATGACAAGTGCCGGCTGCGGTGTGAGGTGTATGGTAGGCTGCCCGGGACGGATGACAGGTGCCGGCTGCGGTGTGAGGTGTATGGTAGGCTGCCCAGGACGGATGACAAGTGCCGGCTGCGGTGTGAGGTGTATGGTAGGCTGCCCGGGACGGATGACAGGTGCCGGCTGCGGTGTGAGGTGTATGGTAGGCTGTCCGGGACGGATGACAAGTGCCGGCTGCGGTGTGAGGTGTATGGTAGGCTGCCCGGGACGGATGACAAGTGCCGGCTGCGGTGTGAGGTGTATGGTAAGCTGCCCGGGACGGATGACAAGTGCCGGCTGCGGTGTGAGGTGTATGGTAAGCTGCCCGGGACGGATGACAAGTGCCGGCTGCGGTGTGAGGTGTATGGTAAGCTGCCCTGGACGGATGACAGGTGCCGGCTGCGGTGTGAGGTGTATGGTAGGCTGCCCGGGACGGATGACAAGTGCCGGCTGCGGTGTGAGGTGTATGCTAAGCTGTGCGTGGGTATGCCGCCCCAAACCACTCTCTTTGAGCAAAGATTAAGAGGATTTCAGGAGAAGCATTGTGATGAAAGTTGACTGAAAAACGAAATAGCAAACATCGCACCATTTCACATAATTATAACTTCAAATGACGTGTTACAAAGCTAAGCGTTACGTCAATGGTTCGGACAATAATTGACAAAATCCAAATTAAAAGAGAACATCTAATTTTCAGTTCAGAAATTACACCACGAAATGCTGCAACGAAAAGTTATTCCACTTCCAAAGGTGGGACGATCGGACCGGTTCGCCCAGGTGAACCCATTGTGCCATATAAACGGAAGAAGACTCACTCGGTCTTTGCGCAAGTGAACCCACTGTACAGTGCATGCGGGAGAAGACTCGCTTGGACTTCGCTCAGGTGAACCCATTGTACCTCACCAATGCTGCGTCCTCACGTGCTCCAAATATGACATGTCTGTTATGAATGTCAAGTGCATGCCTTCTGGGTACTCACATATTCATCGTGTCTGCTCTTTCAACACAAAAACTCCTATTTCATCATGTCGATATAAATAATGGAATTCAATCAATTTCAGCGCAATACAACAACAACTATCAGTATTCCATCACAACAACGTTGCAGAAAGGCCTGGCATTACAGCAATGTTGTCATACCGAACAGTGGAGACAACACAACATGCAAACCTCCATACCGAACAGTGGAGACAACACAACATGCAAACCTCCATACCGAACAGTGGAGACAACACAACATGCAAGCCTCCATACCGAACAGTGGAGACAACACAACATGCAAACCTCCATACCGAACAGTGGAGACAACACAACATGCAAACCTCCATACCGAACAGTGGAGACAACACAACATGCAAGCCTCCATACCGAACAGTGGAGACAACACATCATGCAAGCCTCCATACCGAACAGTGGAGACAACACAACATGCAAACCTCCATACCGAACAGTGGAGACAACACAACATGCAAACCTCCATACCGAACATGGAGACAACACAACATGCAAACCTCCATACCGAACAGTGGAGACAACACAACATGCAAACCTCCATACCGAACAGTGGAGACAACACAACATGCAAACCTCCATACCGAACAGTGGAGACAACACAACATGCAAACCTCCATACCGAACAGTGGAGACAACACAACATGCAAACCTCCATACCGAACAGTGGAGACAACACAACATGCAAACCTCCATACCGAACAGTGGAGACAACACAACATGCAAACCTCCATACCGAACAGTGAGACAACACAACATGAAACCTCATACCGAACGTAACAACACAACATGCAAGCCTCCATACCGAACAGTGGAGACAACACATCATGAGCCTCCATACCGAACAGTGGAGACAACACAACATGCAAACCTCCATACCAACAGTGGAGACAACACAACATGCAAACCTCCATACCGAACAGTGGAGACAACACAACATGCAAACCTCCATACCGAACAGTGGAACAACACAACATGCAAACCTCCATACCGAACAGTGGAACAACACAACATGCAAACCTCCATACCGAACAGTGGAGACAACACAACATGCAAACCTCCATACCGAACAGTGGAGACAACACAACATGCAAGCCTCCATACCGAACAGTGGAGACAACACAACATGCAAGCCTCCATACCGAACAGTGGAGACAACACAACATGCAAACCTCCATACCGAACAGTGGAGACAACACAACATGCAAGCCTCCATGCACGCCAGCAAATACTAAGTCAGTCCAGTGGAGATACAGCTGATCGTTCCAGTATTTCCTGAGTCTGGACCTGAACTGACATGAGCTTAGAACAGCTATTATGAGATGACATGCACTGAACGAAAGTCGGGCCATAACACTATTTCTCTGCTTTCTGGTGATGCTGTAGTGATAGACGTTGCGAGCAACGCATGTGAGCGACGAGCTGAAATATTTGTCGCAGCGAAAGAATTTATTCAGTATCAGATGATATGCGGTCATACGTCTCTGCATTTTCTTCTGAGCATAGTTCCACCACAGGTGAACAGCATGCATCGAAGCACACATACATCTAAAACGGATAGATATTTGATATTCTTAAGCTTTGAGATTTCAGATTTGACAGATGTAGCGCACATGCAAAATGTCCGTAGGAGTGAGTTGTCCTGTCTGTAAATCTGCTAGCACTGTCGGGTGATGTCACAATTAGCAGATGAGTCGCTGCTGATTTTATGATCCAGATATTTAGCATCATTAGCCCCCCTCAGCGGAGCACCACGAATGTACAGTGGAGACAGCATGGTATCTTCCTTATACTTTGGTATTCATGCTAAAGCAACACTTATCTTCGCATTGTATTCTATCGCACTCTCTTCTTCGAATTATTCGCGCACTTTTAGTAGCTTTTGCAATCCAGTTATAAGAATGAGGTACTAGAACAATATCATCTGCGTGCATCAGATGATTAATGTTTGCATCACCAGCGTAGCGGCCGACACTAAGCTTGTTAAATTTGTTATACTTAAGTCATCCATGTATAAAATGAAGAGGTATGGAGAGAGAATCCCGCCTTGTCGTACTCCGTTCATTACACCAAACCACTCCAACAATGTTGAACCCCATCTCACTCACACCCTTTGATAGGCATATAATTATTCAAGGATACGAATTACGTAGAGAGGTATGCCAATATAATGTAAAACTTGAAATAAGCGGCAATGTGGTATGAGATCAAACGCTTTACTTGCGTCTAGAAAATCCAGCAACACACTTCCATTCGTAGTTCGATGCATGTCCATTACCTTCGAAGCATGGATACTTGCTTCGGCAATGCATATATACATACTTCAATACATGGATGCAGCTGTCTTGTTCCAGTTCTCTTATTGAACCAAAATTGGTTCGATGAAGTCGCCAGGTAACTTTCCATCCTCTCAAGAAGGACATATTCAAACATCTTGCGTATGATGCTTGCAAGTGCAACCGCCGATAATTATCTGGCAATAGTCACAATAACGTTCGTCAAGGACATTTCTAGTACAGAGACATAGCCACGTAAGAGAGTGCATCTGGATTATCCTAAACCGCAAAATGTGAAGTTCGGTTGATATAGTCACCATGCATTGAATGCTATATACCCCCCCCAATGCAACACAACCTCTGTCTCACCTGCTGACTGCTCGGATTCTCTCTGGCAACAATTTCACATAAACGAAATTCTGTTATGTTGAGCACAGCAAAACCGGTCTGGAATTGACGCTCATTATAGATAAAGTCATTCTTTAATTTTCTGATAAGGCACGCTGCTGGCTAGCCATTGCTTCCGCTGCCTGGGAATAGCATGACGTCAGCCCAACATAAATGAGAATGGACCCTGCATTTTGTTCCGTGAAGCTTTGAAATGCTAATGTGCGTCCCTGGTCATGAACAGTTTCAGCATGTTCGTCACCCGCCTGGTTAGCTCAATGGATAGAACGCTGGCCTGCGAAGGTCTCCCTGTCTTGGTATAACGTGTTCGAGTCGCTTCATGCGCTCGCTATAAACGCCTCCGGCTGGGATGGCCAGTTGGCAACTGGCCAGGCAAGATCGGGGGTGCAGGCACCTGGTGGCTGTGCCAGCTATGCCAGCTTAACAGTACGTTAAGCTGTCGGTCAAAATTATGCTACACAAGTTGTATTTTCTGATCGGGAGGTGAGATCAGGGCCACTGCAAAAAGCTTGCGATTGGCACTGACTCTGATAATGTAAAGCCTCCCAACAGCAGCTCAAACTTTTTTTTTATCGTTTAAAAATCAGTGACCTCTGTGATGCCAATCGACGATATATGGGTTGGCATGAACTCCAATAGCATAATTATTACAAATATCTCACGGCGCACTTGTTACCTAATTGTTGGCACTTTGATCATGCCTACATATCTAAACCCTCGCACCTAAGCGCGCTTACTAGTGATACACTATCTAGCTTCAACAGTCGACTTGACCATACTGCTCTGTAGGCCTGGTACATGAACATTTGGCCTGGTTCCTCAATCCACATTTTTCGATGTCTATGCATTCTGTAATTTCAGCGACTTTTGTTCGCACGTTTTCTCTCAAGGTACTTCATCACATGCGTCTGAATATTTTCTCGGTATTTTGGCGGTGCTGAAAATGCCCACATTGGATGCACACGCTTGGATGAAGCCGGTGATTTCACTATCATCATTCGTTCTGCAATGGTAGGACCACGATGAGAACGCATGTTCGGAGTAGCTTCAATGTAATTCAGAATCGACTCCGAATCGATTTCTCCACGATCGCATACGCACTGACCCAGACTCCACAAGGCTTCAGCCTATCAGTCGCAAGCCTACCACGTACTGACGCTCCGGAGAAGTTAGCTCTTCCCAGCCACGTAGCTGACATTATTCCATATTAAGCTAAAGCCCCGAATGCTCCCGAACTCCTGCTCCATTTTAGCGGAAATTCGAGTAGGAGCTTCATTGCTGACAAATAAGGTTGCTTTATCACAGTAGTGGGATAGCTGAAGCACTTGAGCAAAAATTTGTGTCCGCTACATTCAAGGCTACTGTCAAATTGCAATCGCGATACCTTCCCCCACTAACGCAAATAGGGGCGCCGAGAGAGGGCATCTCTGCTGGGGCGGTCGGGTCCGATATGACCAGGTCCGGTCCTGGTAATTTGACTGTTTTCGTCAGACAAGGTCAGGCTTTGACTGACCGGGCCCGGCCTGGTTCCGCATAGCCTAGGCTAGTACAGAAACGGATATCGTCCGGGGAGAAAAGATTGATGTGCACTCCCTCTCTCTCTCTCTCTCTCTCTCTCTCTCTCTCTCTCTCTCTCTCTCTCTCTCTCTCTCTCTCTCTCTCTCTCTCTCTCTCTCTCTCTCTCTCTCTCTCTCTCTCTCTCTCTCTATATATATATATATATATATATATATATATATATATATATATATATATATATATATATATATATATATATATATATATATATATATATATATATATATATATATATATATATATATATATATATATATATATATATATATATATATATATATATATATATATATATATATATATATATATATATATATATATATATATATATATATATATATATATATATATATATATATATATATATATATATATATATATATATATATATATATATATATATATATATATATATATATATATATATATATATATATATATATATATATATATATATATATATATATATATATATATATATATATATATATATATATATATATATATATATATATATATATATATATATATATATATATATATCTCTCTCTCTCTCTCTCTCTCTCTCTCTCTCTCTCTCTCTCTCTCTCTCTCTCTCTCTCTCTCTCTCTCTCTCTCTCTCTCTCTCTCTCTCTCTCTCTCTCTCTCTTCACCACCCTCTTCCATCGCAATGACCTATCGAGTTGAATCCCTGGAATAATCATCGACGGTCTGTGCGCCGTGCCAACTGAAGCACCATCTGCTTGCTAACGATCTGCATCAACTTTTCGCACGTACTTGTCGACTTTTGTGGGACCAGACTAAGTTAGATGAACTGAGCTGGCCCGCTTTAGTTTGAAATTGCCTAACTGGTCTGAGCTGATCTGGGATGGCCTCACCATGCTGAGGTGGCCTGATAGTGACCATAGTAATGCAGTTTTACTCAACGAAGGCTGCGGTAAAAGTATAACTGTGTAAGCTTGGAGGATGCCCCTGCATTTATTTCGGGAGCCGATTGACTCATCGTATTTATTCAATTTCCTATTGCCCACGATGGCGCTTCGTCAGAGTCCACATTGTGCCCGCTAGCTCACATGATAACTGACATGTCAGGCCAACAGAGAACATTAACTAAAGTTATTCATCGGTATCAACTCATCAATCACGTGCAAACCGATAGCATGTCGATAAAAATGCTTAGAGAGTTCAATAGGTTGATTATACTTTAAAAATGCATCGTTTTAATAATGGAAACTTCGCGATGAATTACGATCGATTCTCATAAATGAGTTATCCCCTTGTTTAATACTGGTCATGTTTTACCGTCACTGAAATGAATGCTAGCTTGGGTAACATCACAATCTCAGCACCAACAGCTTCATCCATAGAAGCGAGCGAGCTAAACGTGACTAACTTGGCAACGAGGCAGTTGCGGTATTCGGCACGTTGAAATTGCAGCCGGCGGGGTGTTTACGCGATGGTGCTGACTTGTGAAATACGAAACGCAATGTAAAGCATCAGTAAGTTCTGCAGCTCTACACGAACTTTGGGTTCGTTTACGACACATTCAGCTACTGGGCTGCATAGCGTCGCAAACCTCTCACGCCGATTGGTCGCGGGTAGACTCGGTAATCACGCCCATTGGTCACGGGTGGACCCGGCGATGGCGTCGATTGTGCGATTCGAGCCCAACATTCTACGATCAAGAGTCGCAACTCCCTGCCGACTGAGCTACGGCGATCCGACTCTGAAGCTCTAAAATGCATTGCACAAAGCATCTCGAGCTTTCTTACTGACCGTAGCTTCAATATATAGAAGGAATTGTGAGAAACTAGGATTCAGTGCAGAATATCGAAGCCCGAAACATCGACTGGAGAAATGTCGAAAGCAAGATATTGACAGACCAAATATCGAAGGCACAACCTAACGAATGCACAAAATATCAAACACGCGAAGTACCGAATCTCAAAATATTGAATGCGCAAAATACCGCACACATCAAATATGGAATCGTAAACTATCAAATGCACAAATATTCGCATCGCAGATTATAGAATGCAGGAAAAACGTATGACAGCATGCCACATCACCACCAAGTCTCATGCTGCTTTTCTCATTATATTCCGACTCTACCCATTTGCACGGCATCCCCACCTCCTCAACCCGTTCATTTCCTTCTCTTTGCCCCTCCTTTCCTCCATTTTTCCTTCATCCCATGTCCCTCCCCTCCCTCCTTCTTTTGCCCCTCTTTAAATATATCGCCACACTTCTGTCTGTCTCCCACGCCATCAATCTTTTTTCCTGTCCACTTCACTTCTTTTGGACTGAGTTGTAATGACCATAGTTTGGAACGAAATTGCGCAGTAAAATTGGGGAATCAAAAGTTGGCAGCAAAATATTGTAAAATGGTAACGTTTTAAGCATTCTCACGTCAAGTCACGGCATCGGCTTTGAGCGCATTCCACTTGACCACGCACTTGAACGGGTATTTAATCCAGGTCAAGCACGCGAATGCCCCTTTTCAAACACGCACTTCGCTGAACGTCACTGGGGTCGTCCGGGCATAGCTGCGGTTCCCGCAGCTGTTATGCTGTGATAGAAGCCTTCTGACGCGCTGCCAAATTCACATCGATTATGGCGGCCCAAGAAGTTGTGGGTTCAGCTGCCCATTGCTGCACAGTCCGACTACGGGAGCCGCAGCCTTTAGGCCAGCCCGGACGTCTCTGAATCAGAGTCATTCTGAGCTCCAATCGATTCGAAACATAACAGAAGCCATGGCTGTAAGCTAAAAAAATAAAATACTAAGAGCATTTGTAAGTATATTCTGAGATTACATTTCAAATCGCCGCTGCGCCATGTGGGCCGCGTCTGCACCTGAGCACGTTTACAGAGTGAAGCTGTCGCGATACCACGCACCATACCTCTGGTGAATACCTTGGGGTCGCTCGGGTACGCCAACGCCAGCCTGGGTACGATGGATGAGATGACGGAAGTCAGGCAAATGGGCGCAGAGGAGGAAAGTTTAGTGACGAAGGAGGATGTAAGCAAGGGAGGATTTTCGCAGATGATATATTGCGCGTGTTCGATATTTTTCGCATTCGACATTTTGCGCATTCAGTATTGTTGTTTTTGAGATTTTACTTTCCATGTTTATCCAATCGATATCTTGTTTAAATGATTTTTCCGGTACCAAACATTGGTACCCAAGAATTGGTACCAAAAAATTGGTACCTAAAAATTGGTACCGGAGGCATGGATACTGCGTAGGAATGGTGAGTAGCAGCGAGGGGATAGGAGCCGCGCACAACATAAATATTTTAAGAGACCATCTAGCACTTAGCTTGCGGGAGTTCCACAGCTGGCCTGACACCAGCTGGAAGCGTAGTCGCCACCAGCAGTCTGGAGGTAGCGACTATTTCCTTAGTCCCCCGGACTGTAATCTCCCGGAACCAATTGACCAATCCGTCAAATATGAGTTCAAGTTAAATCCATAAATCAGGATGCCTAAGACTTAAAATTTGAAACACTGCAGTGAGCGACCGCCGAGCAGGCCAATAGATGCGCCAACATCGTCCAGTGCCGGTTTCAATCCATCGAATACAAATCCTGATGTACTCTGTGCCCTTCGAAGGATGTAAAATAGTCACTTGCTCGCCTGCTCGTGCACGGGATCGTAGCCAACGGCTAACCGTACAAGTTGCTGTCTCGATGTGATTATTTAATCCCCGCCGGACGAGGGCTTTTCATCATCTTACTCGGCCGAGGGGGTCGGTTGTCACACCAACCCCATTCCCTCGTCATTTCGCAACCTGATTGAGCCAGAGATATAACACAAAACAAAAGCCAGGGTATTGGTTAGCATAAGGTCTAGCTAAAACACATATAACATGTATATATTTTATATAATTATTCCATAAGTTCTATATAATTCTTAGGTCAGGTCGAAATCAAAATACAGATTTCCAGAACATCTGATATGGCCACCGCAAGCAAACTATCACATTCAGAAAATGGCGCCAAAACGCCACACAAATAAACGTGCGCTTGTAGATCCTGACATGACCTGCCGGTCGGTACCTCGCGCGACAATAGCCATTCCAGTCACCGCCACCGCCTGGGAAGGTCAAGTTCTCTCCCGCCCACTGACCTTTGTTTACGCGGATGGTTTGCACATGACTGAGGGCACTCAGTGTGTTCAGCCTGAGTGGCAGAAGTACAGGCAGTGGCGGACATTGACAGGTATATATGAATGCTAAGGAAGTAAAGGCGGCTATCTTGCGGAGGACCATGGTAAGCAAAACGTTATCGACACCATCTAATCACCTGGGAGACGGTCTCCCCTCCATCTGCCTTCAGCACCTTAACGCGCACATGCACTGTTGCTCCAGTTGACGTAAATTTACACTGGTTCTGACTTCGTTGCAAAACACATTCGCTTTCACACGCGCACTGGAGGGGGGCGAAATCCGCCCACCCCTCCGGTTTTTCGTACATAACTCCAGATTTTACCGGTCAATATACGCCATTTTCGCGTACCTGCCTAGAAATTCCCGGCGCGTCGTTAGGAAGCACAACGAAAATCGGCCGAAAATTTGTCGAGTTAGAGGCCGTTAAAGTCAACATATTTCGTAGCGCCAGACCACAAAAATCGGCGCTGGTGCGCTTCCCGTATGTTGGCAAAAGGGAAGTGTTCATGGCAACATTAGCGACTTGTTTGATGTATATTGTTATGCTATATAGTTTCAAGGTCATGTTAGATCACCGAGGTCAAGTTAGGTCAAGTTCATGACAGGTTAATGGAACCAAACTTGGTCAACTGGAATGTTGTCATAAATACAAATGACTGTCATGCGATTGATGTCACTTTGCATGTTACTCCCTACACATCTTGAAAACTACTGTTTGTCATTGTGTACCTAAGCGTTTCCATACTTTATTCATGTACTTCACTCCTTTCTTCGCGAAGCCGATTGCGCCGAGCCGCCCGACGGAGCAGTCGGATGGGCGACCAGGTTCCGGTAATATGATCAGGTAACTGACCTTATACAGTGCTGCTATATAGGTGACCTGAGGTCAAATTCCGGGTCTAGCATCTGTATTACATCATTAGTAATGTTCAAAACATCATTGATGCCCATTTTGGAGAATTTAAACACAATCACAGCGATCCATAACAATGCCAAGCCAAGCCACACAAAACAAGAAAATGTTGGCATATGTGACCTCATTTGACCTTAAAGAGATTGAACTAAGGTCATGAAAATTGCACACAATAGAGTTCACTACCGTACCCATCTACCCTAAAAATTTAGTTACTCCAGTTTTTTTATAGGAGCCGAGATCTTAGGGGGGGTAGAGTCCGCACCCCCCCCCCTCCAGTGTGCGTAACTTTCAGAGGCCCTCCAGGGCGCGTATGAAAGGCGGCGTAAATGACCTTTATAGTTCAGCACACCTCCAAGTGCGCTATCTTTCTCGGGAAGCTCTGATTGAGGATTTGAAGGATCCGAGCGTCCTGAAAGTTCTGCCTGACAAGTTGATCATCCTGTCCGGGCCGTGATCCGGGCCGTGATCCGGGCCGTGATCAAGGCCGACGCCCGTCTCAAAGGTGAGAGCGATCAGCCCAGGAAGGCAACTGCACATCGGCATAATTAACCGGATTAACGCTCCAAAACGGACCGTCTGAACATCAATGGTTTCCCGGGACGTGACGGCGAGGCGATCTCAAGTCCTGTGATGAACCCCAGCCTGGTAGTGGGCGTTGGTGTGAGCATGCGGAGAACGTCCAACGCCCGGCGACGATCACCGGCCGGAAGTACTCAAATGCGCCACCTTTCGAAAATGCCGGCAGTTCAGTGATGCCAGACACATAGTTCTCGACGCAGCGTGGCCGGCTGACACTACACTGACGGCGTCTATGCGAGAACAAATTTTTTATTTATTATTTATTTATTTAATTTTTATTTCTGAGAACGGAACTCGCCTGAACGAAACCATAATATACGAGGCAAGGCAGCTGAACAGGAACAATCGACTGTCCAGCTGCTGGACGGATGGAGCCGGTTAAGGGTGCGAGTGACCGAACAAGGCCAGACAAAAATAATCGGAAACCTGTCGGAGCTGAGACGGGCCGCGAGAGGCCATCCCGCGTGCGATGATGTTCCAGCGTCGGTCCCTGCTGCTCCCACAACTGGCGTCGCCCCTGTGGGTAACGGATCAGGCGGGAACGTCGGCCACTGCTGCTCCCACACCTGGCGTCGCCCATGTGGATAACTGATCAGGCGGAAACGTCGGCCCCTGTTGCTTCCACACCTGGCGTCACCCCTGTGCCTAACGGGTCAGGCGGGCCATTGGAAGTGGCGTCCCCGACCGCAGTGGCTAACCCGACTGTGGTCGCCACCACAGGCGACGCTACTGCTGCCACCACAGGCGACATCACTGCTGCCACCACAGGCGACATTACTGCTGCCACCACAGGCGACATTACTGCTGCCACCACAGGCGACATAACTACATACTGCCTCCACAGGTGATATTACTTCTGCCACCACAGGCGACATTACTGCTGCCACCACAGGCGATATTACTGCCACCACAGGCGACATTACTGCTGCTACCACAGGCGATATTACTGCCACTACAGGCGACATTACTGCCACCACAGGCGACATTGCTGCACCCACCACAGGCGAGATTACTGCCACCACAGGCGACATTACTGCTGCTACCACAGGCGATATTACTGCCACTACAGGCGACATTACTGCCACCACAAGCGACATTGCTGCACCCACCACAGGCGAAATTACTGCCACCACAGGCGACATTACTGCCGCCACAGGCGACATTACTGCTGCCACCACAGGCGACATTACTGCTGCCTCCACAGGCGATATTACTGCCACCACAGGCGACATTACTGCCACCACAGGCGACATTGCTGCACCCACCACAGGCGAGATTACTGCCACCACAGGCGACATTACTGCTGCTACCACAGGCGACATTGCTGCCACTACAGGCGACATTACTGCTGCCCGCACAGGCGATATTATTGCTGCCACCACAAGCGACATTACTGCTGCCACCACCGCGGACATTGCTGCTGCCACCACAGGCGATAGTACTGCCACCACAGGCGACATTACTGCTGCCACCACAAGCGATATTACTGCCACCACAGGCGACATTACTGCTCCCACCACAGGCGATTTTACTGCTGCTGCCACAGGCGACATTACTGCTGCCACCACAGGCGATATTGCTGCTGCCACCAGAGGCGATATTACTGCCACCACAGGCGACATTACTGCTGCCATCACAGGCGATATTACTGCCACCACAAGCGACATTACTGCTGCCACCACAGGGGACATTGCTGCTGCCACCACAGGCGATATTACTGCTACCACAGGCGACATTACTGCTGCCACCACAGGGGACATTGCTGCTGCCACCACAGGCGATATTACTGCTACCACAGGCGACATTACTGCTGCCACCACAGGGGACATTGCTGCTGCCACCACAGGCGATATTACTGCCACCACAGGCGATATTACTGCTACCACAGGCGACATTACTGCTGCCACCACAGGGGACATTGCTGCTGCCACCACAGGCGATATTACTGCTACCACAGGCGACATTACTGCTGCCACCACAGGGGACATTGCTGCCACCACAGGCGACATTACTGCTGCCACCACAGGGGACATTACTGCTGCTACCTCAGGCGATATTACTGCCACCACAGGGGACATTACTGCCACCACAGGCGACATTACTGCTGCCTCCACAGGGGACATTGCTGCCACCACAGGCGACATTACTGCTGCCACCACAGGGGACATTACTGCTGCTACCTCAGGCGATATTACTGCCACCACAGGGGACATTACTGCCACCACAGGCGATATTACTGCTACCACAGGCGACATTACTGCTGCCACCACAGGGGACATTGCTGCCACCACAGGCGACATTACTGTTGCCACCACAGGCGATATTACTGCCACCACAGGCGACATTACTGCTGCCATCACAGGCGATATTACTGCCACCACAAGCGACATTACTGCTGCCACCACAGGGGACATTGCTGCTGCCACCACAGGCGATATTACTGCTACCACAGGCGATATTACTGCCGCCACAGGCGACATTACTGTCACCACAGGCGACATTACTGCTGTCACCACAGGCGACATTACTGCTGCCTCCACTCGCGATATTACTGCCACCACAGGCGATATTACTGCCACCACAGGCGACATTGCTGCTGCCACCACAGGCGATATTACTGCTGCCACCACAGGCGACGTCACTGCTGCCACCACAGGCGATATTACTGCTGCCACCACAGGCGACATTACTGCTGCCACCACAGGCCATATTACTGCTGCCGCCATAGGCGACATTATTGCTGCCACCACAGGGGACATTGCTGCTGCCACCACAGGCGATATTACTGCCACCACAGGCGAAATTACTGCTGCTACCACAGGCGATATGACTGCCACCACAGGCGACATTACTGTTGCCACCACAGGCGACATTGCTGCTGCCACCACAGGCGATATTACTGCTGCCGCCACAGGCGACATTACTGCTGCCATCACAGGCGATATTACTGCCACGACAGGCGACATTACTGCTGCCACCACAGGTGACATTACTGCTGCCACCACAGGCGACATTACTGCTGCCTTCACAGGCGATATTACTGCCACCACAGGCGACATTACTGCCACCACACCACCACAGGCAACATTACTGCTGCCACCGCAGGCGACATTACTGCCACCACAGGCGACATTACTGCTGCCACCACAGGCGACATTACTGCTGCCTCCACACGCGATATTACTGCCACCACAGGCGACATTGCTGCTGCCGCCACAGGCGATATTACTGCCACCATAGGCGACATTACTGCTGCTACCACAGGCGATATTACTGTCACTACAGGCGACATTGCTGCTGCCCGCACAGGCGATATTACTGCTGCCACCACAGGCGACATTACTGCTGCCACCACAGGCGACATTACTGCTGCCACCACAGGCAACATTGCTGCTGCTACCACAGGCGATATTACTGCCACCACAGGCGACATTGCTGCTGCCACCACAGGCGACATTACTGCTGCCTTCACAGGCGATATTACTGCCACCACAGGCGACATTACTGCCACCACAGGCGACATTGCTGCACCCACTACAGGCGATATTACTGCCACCACAGGCGACATTACTGCCGCCACAGGCGACATTACTGCTGCCACCACAGGCGATATTACTGCCACTACAGGCAAGATTACTGCCACCACAGGCGACATTACTGCTGCTACCACAGGCGATATTACTGCCACTACAGGCGACATTACTGCCACCACAAGCGACATTGCTGCACCCACTACAGGCGATATTACTGCCACCACAGGCGACATTACTGCCGCCACAGGCGACATTACTGCTGCCACCACAGGCGATATTACTGCCACCACAGGCGACATTACTGCCACCACAGGCGACATTGCTGCACCCACCACAGGCGAGATTACTGCCACCACAGGCGACATTACTGCTGCTACCACAGGCGACATTGCTGCCACTACAGGCGACATTACTGCTGCCCGCACAGGCGATATTACTGCTGCCACCACAAGCGACATTATTGCTGCCACTACAGGCGACATTATTGCTGCCCGCACAGGCGATATTACTGCTGCCACCACAGGGGACATTGCTGCTGCCACCACAGGCGATAGTACTGCCACCACAGGCGACATTACTGCTGCCACCACAAGCGATATTACTGCCACCACAGGCGATTTTACTGCTGCCGCCACAGGTGACATTACTGCTGCCACCACAGGCGATATTACTGCCACCACAGGCGACATTACTGCTGCCACCACAAGCGATATTACTGCCACCACAGGCGACATTACTGTTGCCACCACAGGCGATATTACTGCCACCACAGGCGACATTACTGCTGCCACCACAGGCGATATTGCTGCTGCCACCAGAGGCGATATTACTGCCACCACAGGCGACATTACTGCTGCCATCACAGGCGATATTACTGCCACCACAAGCGACATTACTGCTGCCACCACAGGGGACATTGCTGCTGCCACCACAGGCGATATTACTGCTACCACAGGCGACATTACTGCTGCCACCACAGGCGATATTACTGCCGCCACAGGCGACATTACTGCTGCCACCACAGGCGACATTGCTGCTGCCACTACAGGCGATATTACTGCTGCCGCCACAGGCGACATTACTGTCACCACAGGCGACATTACTGCTGTCACCACAGGCGACATTACTGCTGCCACCACAGGCGATATTACTGCTGCCGCCACAGGCGACATTACTGTCACCACAGGCGACATTACTGCTGTCACCACAGGCGACATTACTGCTGCCTCCACTCGCGATATTACTGCCACCACAGGCGATATTACTGCCACCACAGGCGACATTGCTGCTGCCACCACAGGCGATATTACTGCTGCCACCACAGGCGACGTCACTGCTGCCACCACAGGCGATATTACTGCTGCCAACACAGGCGACATTACTGCTGCCTCCACAGGCGATATTACTGCCACCACAGGCGACATTACTGCCACCACAGGCGACATTACTGCTGCCACCACAGGCCATATTACTGCTGCCGCCATAGGCGACATTATTGCTGCCACCACAGGGGACATTGCTGCTGCCACCACAGGCGATATTACTGCCACCACAGGCGAAATTACTGCTGCTACCACAGGCGATATGACTGCCACCACAGGCGACATTACTGTTGCCACCACAGGCGACATTGCTGCTGCCACCACAGGCGATATTGCTGCTGCCGCCACAGGCGACATTACTGCTGCCATCACAGGCGATATTACTGCCACGACAGGCGACATTACTGCTGCCACCACAGGTGACATTACTGCTGCCACCACAGGCGACATTACTGCTGCCTTCACAGGCGATATTACTGCCACCACAGGCGACATTACTGCCACCACAGGCAACATTACTGCTGCCACCACAGGCGATATTACTGCTGCCACCACAGGCGACATTACTGCCACCACAGGCGACATTACTGCTGCCTCCACAGGCGACATTACTGCTGCCACCACAGGCGACATTACTGCTGCCTCCACACGCGATATTACTGCCACCACAGGCGACATTACTGCCACCACAGGCGACATTGCTGCTGCCGCCACAGGCGACATTACTGCTGCTACCTCAGGCGATATTACTGCCACCACAGGCGACATTGCTGTTGCCACCACAGGCGATATTACTGCCACCACAGGCGACATTACTGCTGCTACCTCAGGCGATATTACTGCCACCACAGGCGACATTACTGTTGCCACCACAGGCGACATTACTGCTGCCTTCACAGGCGATATTACTGCTGCCACCGCAGGCGATATTACTGCCACCACAGGCGACATTACTGCTGCCACCACAGGCGACATTACTGCTGCTACCTCAGGCGATATTACTGCCACCACAGGCGACATTACTGTTGCCGCCACAGGCGACATTACTGCTGCTACCACAGGCGATATTACTGCCACCACAGGGGACATTGCTGCTGCCACCACAGGGGACATTGCTGCTGCCACCACAGGCGACATTACTGCTGCCACCACAGGCGACATTACTGCTGCCACCACAGGCGACATTACTGCTGCCACCACAGGCGACATTACTGCTGCCACCACAGGCGACATTACTGCTGCCACCACAGGCGACATTACTGCTGCCACCACAGGCGATATTACTGCCACCACAGGCGACATTACTGCTGCCACCACAGGCGATATTACTGCTGCCACCACAGGCGACATTACTGTTGCCACCACAGGCGACATTACTGCTGCTACCACAGGCGATATTACTGCCACCACAGGCGACATTACTGTTGCCACCACAGGCGATATTACTGCCACCACAGGCGACATTACTGCTGCCACCACAGGCGACATTGCTGCTGCCACCACAGGGGAC
Source organism: Ashinkailepas kermadecensis (assembly GCA_034440615.1). NCBI lineage: Eukaryota > Metazoa > Arthropoda > Thecostraca > Neolepadidae > Ashinkailepas > Ashinkailepas kermadecensis. The sequence goes on from JAOTOM010003527.1 coordinate 17,597, forward strand.
ATTGCTGCTGCCACCACAGGGGACATTACTGCTGCTACCTCAGGCGATATTACTGCCACCACAGGCGACATTACTGTTGCCGCCACAGGCGACATTACTGCTGCTACCACAGGCGATATTACTGCCACCACAGGCGACATTACTGCTGCCACCACAGGGGACATTGCTGCTGCCACCACAGGCGACATTACTGCTGCTACCTCAGGCGATATTACTGCCACCACAGGCGACATTACTGCCACCACAGGCGACATTACTGCCACCACAGGCGACATTACTGCTGCCACCACAGGCGACATTACTGCTGCCACCACAGGCGACATTACTGCTGCTACCTCAGGCGATATTACTGCCACCACAGGCGACATTACTGCCACCACAGGCGACATTACTGCCACCACAGGCGATATTACTGCCACCACAGGGGACATTGCTGCTGCCACCACAGGCGACATTGCTGCCACCACAGGGGACATTGCTGCTGCCACCACAGGCGACATTACTGCCACCACAGGGGACAATGTATCAGCACGCGACAATGAGCGATCTGTACGGTTATTGTGCCGCACACACATGACTGGGCATCAAGCCGTTGTTGGCGAGGAATCGATGGCATATGTCACTTCGTGGTAACACGCGGAGACAAATGACTGGTCACTTATTACAAGGGGCGAAGGCCGAGCGGCTCAACTCTCGTGTGCACAAACACAGAATGATAATATGAGCGGCCCGATCCGATAGGATAGTGGCTCGTTTGAAGCATTACTGAATTTGTTCGGGCAGCATTCCAAGCTCTGCTTTCTCACTCAGGGTTTGACCTGTTCCATGCCTTTTATTTGTACCAGTTTAAATCACAATATTCCGCTGTAGTACATACAGTAGTTGCTTAAAGGAAGTGTTATTGTTATGTGGTGGCACTCCCCGAACCAGATCGGAGCCTCGCATGACCCATAATGGTCTAGATTAGTCGCTGGGAGAAGGTAGATGTGGTCGGGTTCACAGGTTCTCCGCCGACAACTGCTCCGCGGTCTGCGTCTGTGTCTGGGTATCAGCAGCCCGCCTCTTGTCCTCGCTCGGTCGGCGCGCCAATTAGCTCGCTGGCGTGTGGGACCACCGGGTGCAGTTGTGGCCCGTCTCTCATTTGCTATTCACGTCTTTTTGGCGCTTCTTAGCCTCAAGGCCCGCTCGCCGGTCAAGTTGTTCTCGTCTTTGGAGACGCGCCATGAAGCTGAAGGACGTCCCGAGCTGAGAGCCGACGATGAAAGAATGCTAAATTATGCTAAGTTGGTGGGAGGTAACAGGGGTTGTGGTGGGCTTGTTTCTGACACTTTTTGCGTGCGTAATCTGAGTGCAGTTAATGCGAGAGGAATGAATGGGTTGCCCGGCGTTGGCTTTTATTTCTGGAAATGAGCATGTTTGGTACTGCTCAGTTTGCCTGTATCGACAACTTTTAGAACATTATATATAACTGTAGTTTCGTGCTCTTCCATGCAACATTTTAGTTCGCAACGTTTTGGGTTAGTACATTGACCGCGTTGTTTTCGGTCCATCTTTTGCTGGTGGTCGCTGATCGTACGCACCTAAGGCCCACGTGCTAATGTACAATAGCAGATATTGGCGTCGTTACTGTTCCACAATGACGCCTTTTTCTGGGACAGGTGGCGCATCGCGCCGTGCGATGTAGAAATACCGCCATATAATTCTTTTGGGCAAGTTTTGCGATTACTTCAGAACAAAAAATTATATCATGAGCGTCCAAAGTGTTAATAGCAACTGTAATTTGAATTGAGGAAAGCAGGACTTGACGCATGCCAGTTTTAAAAATCGTATGATTTCAAAAGCCTGATGTTCGGACCGGATTGTGTCGGTTCGGACCGGATTGTGTCGGTACGGACCGGATTGTGTCGGTACGGACCGGATTGTGTCGGTACGGACCGGATTGTGTCGGTACGGACCGGATTGTGTCGGTACGGACCGGATTGTGTCGGTACGGACCGGATTGTGTCGGTACGGACCGGATTGTGTCGGTTCGGACCGGATTGTGTCGGTTCGGACCGGATTGTGTCGGTACGGACCGGATTGTGTCGGTTCGGACCGGATTGTGTCGGTACGGACCGGATTGTGTCGGTTCGGACCGGATTGTGTCGGTACGGACCGGATTGTGTCGGTTCGGACCGGATTGTGTCGGTACGCATGATAGTGGCCTCGCTCGTAATTACATCCGGTACGGCATTTAGACTGCAGTAGCTGCAGTCCATCTTTTATATTTTTTAATCTCGACCCACGATCAGTCTTCTGCATAAAATACTTTTTTTAAATGGCACGGAACTCAGGTCAGTGCAGCGACCTGAAAAGAAAGGAGACCCGCCTCAGCTGCCCAGGTGTTTAACTCTCTGTTTGGTGGAACAGACTTGCTCGCAGACCCACTGGTCGCAGACCCACTTGTCGCAGATCCACTGGTCGCAGACCCACTGGTCGCAGACCCACTGGTCGCAGATCCACTGGTCGCAGACCCACTGGTCGCATACCCACTGGTCGCATACCCACTGGTCGAAGACCCACTGGTCGCAGACCCACTGGTCGCAGACCCACTCGCAGACCTAATCGCAGACCTGGTCTTCATTGGTCGTGGTAGACGGCTCGTTTTCATTTTTCCTGCCGTCGCCAGCCTGTGATGATGATCTCCCGGCAGTTCCGGCCGACACAGACTTGTCGCCGGCGACACGCAGATAGCTAATTACCGAAAATCGAATGCCCTTTAGCCGACTGCCGACCAATTCCGTCCGGACAGCGTGAACACAGTGCGGAGAAGTGACATGATGTATTGCCGTCAGCCAGGCATGATCAGTGACATTTACCGAACGTCTGTCTCGTGCCCGGCACAGGGTCCTGTCGGCACACTGGGCAGAGACGGGCGGGAAAATACAGCTCAGATATCACAGCCGATCTCCCCAGTTTACACTGCAGAGCCGACAGACCTGCCGCCCTTTTCTAGCCACACACCATGGTGTGGTGTATGATGTAGCCTACCTAACAGACACTCCAGGGCCGGCACACCAGCCGCCCTTCTCTGGTCACACGACACAGCCGGCGGTACGTGCGTCGCCCAGCTTATTTCTGGCCATATGGCCAACTTTCGTAAGTCTATCGTATGCACCTATCAACAATGGACGTACAAGTTCACCCTTAGTTAGATTGCCTGCATCGGACGACCGTCGACCGGTCGTCTAACTTTCCTGTTGCTGATGTGTGGTATTCCCATCAGAAAGTGGGAGAAGTAGAGGAACATCTTCTCCAGTTTTATACAGCCTTCACGCAATCCCATGCTGGTTGATGCGGTCATAGTTGGAGACCATACCATGCGGCATACATCACATGGTGTTAGTTATATCATATGACATGCATCACTTGATGGTTGAAGGTCATGTCAAATGGCATACATTACATGGTCGTCTGAGGCGATATCATACGACATACATCACATGGTTGGAGGCCATTTCATACGACATTCATTACATGATTGGAGGCCATATCATATGACATGCATCACATGGCCGGAGGCCATATCATAGGACAAACATCATCACGTGGTTTGAAGACATATCATACGACAAACATCATCACATGGTTTGAGGCCATAGCATACAACAAATATCATCACATGGTTGGAGGCCATATCATGCGTCATACATCACATGGTTGGAGGCCATGCCATACGACACACATCACGTGATTGTGGTCATATCATACGACATACATCACGTGGTTGTGGTCATATCATACACCATACATCACGTGGTTGTAGTCACATCGTTTACTCCGAAGCAACCGGCCTGGATATCTCAACTTGATGCAACGTCTCCTTTATGATGGGATGGTGCACAGGCTGCAACGTCTGATGTTTTATGCAATATGTCGGCAGTGATCCGAGGTTGGATGGCAGCAGCCATGTTTGCTGAGCACCGGGGCCGTATGAAGTTTGTTCGCGGGTGCGAATCTGATGTTTAGATTGCGTCGTTGTATTCATAGAGTAGTTACAAACCACATTTGCATACAATATGTAGTGAATGACATTCACCCCCTCTGATTTTTACCCCCTTGAATGCATGTAGAACTGAGACCATGCATGGGGATAAATATATGTGAACCATGCCATGCCATATGTCTGCCGAGGGACGCATAACCGATGATCAATTTACTAGTGGGAAGACGAGAAGCTTTCTCCCTGACAGAGGTGTTGAAGGCTCGTATTATGTCCGACTGGTGATGTCGAATATAAATCACTGATTGGCCGGAATGGTGGTGCCAGTGACGTATAAATAACTACGAAGGACGAATACGGGAGTCGTAAAGTGATTAGGAGATGCCTGCTCCGCAATAGCTAATAAATAGTAACTGATGGTATTTGCAGTTCATTGCCTATCGAAATCGTAAGATGAACATGTATCTAATGTGTGCCACCAGGGCCACATGCATTGACCCCTCCATCTGCAACGGGTAATGGAGGGACAGGTGGAGTTTTGCAAATTTTTGCGAGGCATGAACCCGTTTTAAAAAGAAAATCACTCGATAGCAACTGCTCCAGACATATACGAGAAATGAAGCGTTTTGCCAGGTTCACCTTTATTGTACCTAAAAATTAGCACATTTTCCGAGTACTGGCGTGAGAGGGAACAATTCACCATCCACTGAAGATTCGATTCCAGTCCCTACCACAAGATCTCAGAAAGTAAGAAGAATAGCGGCAAATACAAATGTCAGGGTAGGTCAAGACGAGGAAAAGTGAGATTTTCAGTGTCATATGCCGAGGTCGTCGTCGGGGACTGGAAGCACTGCCTGAGTTGGCTGTTTTTGGAAGGATGACACACTTTTATCTCGCTTGAATAACATAATAACATAATAACTTTATAACGCTTGAATAATAACTCCCCTAGAATAGCATCAGCACAAGGCTCCTCCGGGGCGCTGGACGGACGAACGTAAGAGACTGGCTATAGCGCTCCCCTACTACAGGCTCAATTGATTGAGCACCATACCGTAATCAGCAGAAAATAGGGGAACAACCGCACCTGCCCGTCTTGATAACCAGTGTCACCATACTGTCGGGTCAGGTTAGGTGGTGCGGTAAGCTGTACGGTTGCGGAATATATCGCTGCAGAACCTTTTCTTTCAAACAAAGATTGCAAGCGCTTCGGAGATATGTCCTATGAACGTTGGTCAAAGTCATAGAGTAAGGAAAGATCTGAACCTGGGTGAAGAAAGCAGGACTAAAGTCCCTGTAGTGACTAGCGACTACAGTGACTACGGCTTTAAATGAGCGGGGGTCGGTCTGGACCGGGTCGTATATACGAGCTTGTTCGTGCACTCACGGAAGCACACTTGTCTGGCATTGCCGTCGCTCGTAGTTGCCGAATTCATGACATGACATAATGTAGATTTCAGAAGCGATAAGGTATCTATAGTGACTCTCCGTCCGAGGTGGATGTATCAACCGACAAGACATTCCACCGCAAAAGCGCCGTTGCAGCTCTGATTCTAGTCGATAATCGTTACTTTGCACATGAATGAACTACCCAGACATTCTAACTGCGTGATAAATATACAAAATTCGAGCAAAATATCTTCGTCGACGCATCAATTCAGAACACGATCTTCATAAAAGTGTCTGGCCGCACCGTCGTGTCATTAACCTCTCGTTGCGTTTGCACAACAGAGCTGTGCACCCGGCTCTGGGTTTACAAATGTCCAAGAACATTCGAACATGATGGAGTTCCCTATCTCTTGGAGAACTGGACGCCTGATGTTCATCCGAGAATACCCTCTTCCCAATGACTTCAGACTTCAACATGGCAGCATTGCGTTCTATGGACTAACCACGCTCCCATGCTTCTTGAGGTAACCACCTCAGCATTTATCAGCACCCCATCCTGCAGTATTTGTGTTTTAATTCTGCTTGCACAATGACATCAGTAGCTTTTCGAGCGACGCATCGTGCCACCTGGCGGGATTCGTTGATACGGATCGCGACTCGTTGATTTCTGTCATATGAAGAAAGTAAAAGTGTAATTTGCGAACAATTTCCACAAGAACGCTCCTCACTGACCCCACATAATGACTATGTCGGTTAGAGGGTCCCTTAAGATATAGCAAGCACAATAGCTGCATGTTCTGTCGGTGATGTCATCAACGACAAGCTGTATATAGTAGCATATTACAATACAAGTTTATGACGACTTTAATTCCTACGTATATTTTCCAACTGTCATCAGCTCAAGCTTGAAATCTATATTTTCCTGTATTATGATGCACTACCTCTTGCGATTTACACTTGTAAATTGCAGGATGCAAACCAAAACTACCGAAGGACTTTGCTGTCTCTTGGTGACAACAGGTCCTTAATTCCACAGAACTCATTGCGTCGTCCACAAGAATTGACAATCACAATCCCGTGCTTTCCACAAAAACCACTTCGCTATCTACCTCAGCTGGATGCAGAGCGTCGTCGCATTCGCACCACATTGGAGTCATCTCCATAAGCCGAAACGGAGCCTTAATTCAGCCGTCATCAATCTTGGTCGCCGACTCCTTCCGCGGGAAGCCGGGGCATCTGACAGTGTTAATGGCGGCTGCTAATGGAGCGTCGTGGGTGGTGAGACCGCCTGTCGGAACAGCTTCAGCGCAGTCATACCAGACAACACGGCCGTCCAGACAGAGGAGGAAGCACAGCACAACCGCATGAAGCCGCACAGTGAAGGAGAAAACGGCACAGTTACACCAGACAGCACAGGAGTAGGAGGAAACAACACCAACATTTCGGGCCGCGCTGAGGGACACAACACATTTCGGGCATATTGCAACTGATTGGCTGGAATAATTAAGAAATATCCTTTTTAAGTGATGTCTATTTTCAGGATATTGCACCCAACCATTCGTGCAAGACGTCATGCCAGGTGCTGGAAGAGCGAAGACAGGGTATACACACATACACACACACACACACACACACACACACACATATATATATATATATATATATATATATACATATATATATATATACATATATGTATATATATATATATATATATATATATATATATATATATATATATATATATATATATATATATATATATATATATATATATATATATATATATATATATATATATATATATATACATATATATATATATATATATATATATATATATATATATATATATATATATATATATATATATATGTGTGTGTGTGTGTGTGTGTGTGTTTCGCAGTCCTTTTCCGAACCGTTTTTGCTATTGCTCCGAAGCCTGGTAGTTTTTCCTGACTATCATTGGCATATATCTGCAAAAAGAAACTAAATTTACTTCAGGTAAGCCGCGCAGCCCCATGGTGGCATGTAGATTAGCGTGGTCAGTCAGTTGTTTCTCAGTCTAGTCAATTATTGATGTATCCGGCCGTAGCCGTAACATAGTCAAGGAACATAGTCAATAAAGAGTATAAAAAGTTGTGGTGATGAGCGCGTCATCGGCGTTTCCGGAGGGCTTCCGGCGCGCGGCTCAGACAGGGCCAGCGACGTGCCCGTATATGGTGCCGACGTGCCCGTATATGGTAAGGAGCGACGACCTTGAAGGCGTTGCCCTCGGCGCACGCGCAGTGTGGTGCGGAGTCATGAGGGCTGGGCCAGGTTGGTACTGGGGGTGAGATGAGCGCTCGGCAGTCGCGTCACAGCCGCCGTTGAGGGAGACAGTGTAGTTCGCACTCGTGCGTGACGTGCTGGGAAGTTGCGCGCACTCATTCCGTGAATTCAAATACTTTTTGCCGTTCGATTAATACAAAAGTATAAAAGTATAAAAGTACAAAATATAGTTTAATACAATAGTATCAACATAGTATAAAAAGAACAATCAAAGGGCAAGAAGTCAAGTTGGGAAAAGTCAAAACAAACAAAAAAGTTCAACGGACAGGAAATCAGCAGAGATTAAAGTTTAAAAAAGTCAAAATAACAACAAAGCCCAAGGATTAAACTTAGAATGGAAAAAGGTGAAAAGTGCAAAAAGCCGTAATGGAAAAAAGTGAACGTGGAAAGCTGGAGCAACATTGAAGTTTGGGCTGGGGTGACGTCTTAGTCAGGGTCAGTGACGTGAGCTTCTCCCAGACCCATCGACCTGGTGTGGTCATCAGATTCTAGCCAGCTGATCGCGTAGCTTATGCAGATGTGCATGCATGCCCTGCAATCAGTTCCGGTGCATTTCCATCCTTCGATTCCTCTGTCGTAAGTGGGGCATGATGCTGCAATCGCTGTGGGTGCAATATTCAGTCAGCCCACGGTGCATTTGCAGACCGCGAAATTCCCGCCGGTGATTGTGTGCATAGAGCCGGCGGCCACCACGAGACTATTCATATCATCGTCAGGAGCAAAGATGGCGCCGGCGGCAGCCGGATGTCGGCTGACATTTGCCGCCCAGTTGTGATGCTGTCATTTCTCGCCACCGTCGTCGCTTCTGTTATCTCGGTTTTCATGCTGCGGGCTGGCCGCAGTCTGGGGAAATTCACCGTCGCCATGACGTGCCAGCAGGACTTCCCAGTCGCCCACCAGCGATGGCATTTGCTGCACTGAAATTAGGTCTGGCAGCTTGGTTTGCCAGACCATTCTGCACGGTGTGCTGATTGTGTTCATATATCACAGATATGGGCCGGGTAATTTTCTGCTGATAGACAAACGCAGGCTAGACCGATCAGCATGTAGGATTGCCATGGTAACAGCAGGGTTCAAAATGTGTCTTACATAACCTAAAACACAGCGCCCCCCATATATCAAATACATTGCTGAAATAATCCAACATAGATGCCCAAAAAAATGTCGTGGCTATGGGTACCCGTACAAAAATAGCAATCTAATCAAAGCTCTGAATTGTTCTTAACCCGCTTGTCACGAAGTCCACAGCCGATCCTGCCCTTCTGGGCGGGAGGGGCCTGCTTAGTACTGCCCTTCTGGGCGGGAGGGGCCTGCTTAGTACTGCCCTTCTGGGCGGGAGGGGGCCTGCTTAGCTTGAAAAGCTACGGGCCGAATTCGTTACTTTTGGCGGCAAGCGACAGAGCTGAACAAGATGAGCTCAGATAAGTTAAGTTTATTGGTCTAAGTGTTACATGTGACGTCACAGATGAGTCCAAAGCTTATAAGTTGACCCACTTGGCAGATTTGGGATTTTAGTCCATCATCAATTAAGTACAGTTAATAGTACAATTAAGCAGTGCAGAGGCCGAATTCAGGTGCCGTCATGCGCCTTACATCCTAAAATAGTCCAGGAAGGAATTCACGAGTGAAGATAAGATCGAGGTCATGGTGGGTCACGTGGTATTCGGAGGTCATATATTGAATCTGGTGTTATGCCCTTGTGAGGATGATTCTACGCCATTTTTCTCTCTCCATAAACCCGACGGAAGGGATAACAAAACTTGTCCGAACACATGGGAGATATATGCCCTCTGATTAAAAAAAATATATTGTATATTTTATCATAGTAGAAAATGCTACCAGGTTTCAAAGAACGTCAAAGGCTAGTGCCGTGCATGCTGGCTCCATACTGACCGCAAACGGTGCGGCGACGTAGTGCGACACTCAATTACTTACAATGCTGTGGCAACCACTGGACATTTGTTGCGCCATATATCAGTCATTTTGAACGTTAGTGACTTGAAATTTTCTATATATGTTCACAATCTGAGTATATTTTTTAACAGATATATTTTTCGTCCTTTGAAAAAGAAGTAAATAGGACAATTATTTTTAATGTTACCAATTTTTACAACCAAGTTGCACCAAATAAAATTAATGCTGTTATGGCAACATTATTGCCCACTAAAGTCACCGTCATTTCAAACAGCTCGATTCTTAATATCTTTGTTCATCGTTTTATAACGTTTTTTCTGTATACCCTTCATTTCGTTCAAACATCGCTGGGGGTGACGTCACTACGATGTCCCTGACGCCCGATCCATAGTGAATTAAATGTCGTGTTTGGCCACAGTTGTGGAATGCATGTGCGAACAGGTACTGAAAGTTTTAACTTGATATTGCTGCGCTTTTCCGAGTTGCTAAAATAATTCACCAGGGGCGGGGCAGACTCTCCCTCCCCCAGTGGGACATAATTCACCAGGGGCGGGGCAGACTCCCCCTCCCCAGTGGGACATAATTCACCAGGGGCGGGGTAGACTCTCCCTCCTCCAGTGGGACATAATTCACCAGGGGCGGGGCAGACTCTCCCTGCCCCAGTGGGACGAGAGTTAATTGGCAATTAAACGCCAAGTAAAAAGCATCAAGCAAATTTGGCTTTATCCTGCTTTCAGATTAACACTGCACGGGATAAAAGGTATGATGAAAGGTTTGATCTAAAAATAATTATTTCATGCAACATTAGACAGGAACAATGAGCCAGGTAATGGTTATTTTCCGTTCCTCAAGAGCTAGGATGCTACATGGATGCGCTTCAAGCGTCTAACATATCTTTCACGCGCTAAACTTATATTGGCAGAGTTACATTTACAGATGGAGGCAACACCGTAACAATGTTCGTCGTTATCACCTCACGGGAAAAGGTGTCAAAGTGAGCGGGTATGTTTCGTTACAGGTTCATTAGTACACAGTGGTGAGCGGCAGAATGTCCGCACACCTTCGTCTCCACAGTGAATCAGCGCTGAGGTGCCATTTGTCATCGATATGTGAACACCACTCCACTCTGCGTCGCGGTGGATTCGCGCTGAGGTGCTATTTGTCGTCGATGTGTGAACACCACTCCACTCTGCGTCGTGCGAGAACAAACAGGCCGGATGTTAAACCTACTGAGATGTAGCCCCTCAAAGGGAAGGCTGTCGGCACTAATGGTTCGGAACCGAACAACGGCTGCTGTGCCAGAGGTGAAAAATGCGGCTGCACGCCGACGCACGTCGGAGTCAGCTAGTGGAGCATTGAGATAGCTTCTGGTGCGAAGTTGTGTTCTTTTCAACACCGAGAGCAGTGTCGCAAATTTGAAGCATGCATTTAAGGATTGTTGGAATATTTGCTAGGTGTTGTGTGAGTAGGCTTACATTTAATGGCAGCAACCTTTGAGCTTCTTACCGGCAGGAAAAAAAAACACCGGTTTGACCGCCCGCTCGCCGTTCACTTCTCACACCGAACAGTATGAACCGAGGCGCACCTGGCTGCAACGTTTCGAATTATGGCACACGGCTATCAAATACTGGTTTGGCGGTCTTGGAAAAAAAAAACCTTAGGGGGTCGCATCAACCTCCTGCACCAGCGAGGAAAGGCGAGGCATTGGCAAGCCGGATCACGCCAGGTTAGATCAAACAAAAGGACATTATTAATTATCGTAGCCAATATTTGATTAGGCTGTGATGAGCTGGCATGCTGAGAGTAACTGGGAAAAATTGCTTTTTTATCTCTTGGTTTGGTCTCACAATCTTCGTAAAAATATTCCAGAAGTTTCGGTTCGATTGATCGAATAGTGTTCAAAATGTTGGAAATGGCGGAATTACGCAACTTCTTTGATGTATTACCTTTCAACCTCTCCTGAGTCTTTGGTCTTTCGAAGATTGTGTTCGCTGTGTGCATTTACAATGCCAGATAATATCCATATTGACCCCACAAACACATCCTGCGATGTGTTGCGATGTGACCTCACAAACACTGCGACAAAATTGCATAATGCATCGGAGACCATTGATCCCATGAAACGAATATGAAAGCGGTTCGTCTCTTGGATGAAATATACAATTGAAGAATGGCATGCCACAATCAAAGAACTCGGTGTTTCGTGCCAGTACATGGATATACAAATACCCCGAATCAGCTAGATGACATGAAACACGTTGAAAACAGCGCCTCCTCGTTATGCAACAAAAACCGATGCTTCATTGAAGCACGTTGTCACGACCAGTACACGCGCAGAAGTGGATGAGCAGCACAGTCACTACACGAAGGTCGTACAGAGCGGGCCACCAACGGCCGCGAAACACACTGCTGGCCGACTCAGCTTGTATTGACTTTCGAGCGCTAATTGCCCGAGGCGATTGAGGCCAGCCGATCTCTTTCAACTGGTCGGAGGGCTGCCATTTCAGACGAACTGTTGTGCGATATTCTATTTCTGGGTTCTGTTCGCCAATCGTCTGTCGACAAATTATCTGTGTAAGCCAAGCGCTGATTCCTTTCCCCAGCCTCTAATTATCCGTGTAAGCTCGGCGTTGTTTCACTCTCTCCAGCCCCAAATTATCCGCCTCACCGCTTGAAACAAAAAGGTGAAGCTAAGCGACTTTTCCTTAACATTTCATATGCACCGTGCCGAAAAAAAATGGTAGAACCAGGGCATGTCCTAAACATGCCTTGGGAGGCATGCTTGGTCATTTGCCAGTTCCCTTAATATTGCGTTGGGTGCTGACTCGTCAGTAATTACATGTCTATATAGACAACAGATCTTCCCACCAAATCATTCTTGGTGCTTCTCCAGGCTTGGCTTTGACCTTACCCGGCCGCCTTACAGAAATGCAGTCGTTGTTTTATATATCTGCTAATGGGCTGGTATTCCGGAGCATTCAGCAGATGGCAATGTGACCCCAGGGGCAGTTAAAACTGTCGCGATTAGACACAGAGGACCCTGAAGTGCCATTATAATGAGAACAATGCGACAAAGTGGCATTCATTTTGTTACTGTATGAAGGTGTTGACAGAGGTGTTGGATAGAATTCAATGTACGCCCTCCACCGCAATTAATAGAAGAATGCTTCAATGTCAAAACCATGCGGTGGAAAGATACACAAAGCGTTTTGACATACAGCATCAGAAAAAAACTAACCATTTCTACCCATCGTCCTCCACTACCGTCGTCATTTCGAGTAGTGAACTCGTGGAATGCATACTGTTGGTCATCTACCTGTCCTGTAGCACACCTACCATGCTGTCTACGACATTTTCTATTTAGTTTTAGTGGCATTTACATCCCAAGACCTGCAAGGGTGGAAGCCGTGTACCGCTCCTGCTGTATCGTTGCGTCTGTATGATGTGATATAATTGGGTATATCCTGTATATCGGGTATAATTGTACATGTCATTCCAATAGTGAAAGAACGTTTCTAGTCCAAGAAGCACCCGACATCTTTAAACGACTTGAAACCTTCGCTTCGAAAAGGATTTCAATCGGAAACATAATAACGATAGTGGCCTTCAGCGGTAGGGCAGAAATAAGACGTTTTATTGCCTATTGATGTACTTGTTACTGGTCTTGGGCAGCGTCCAGTTTACTCACCATAGCCCTCTGCATTCAGACCAACACTCGGCAGTTGTCACATACTTCCCACTCGTATGTAAACGAGAAAAACCTTCATGTAAATGTGCTATCTCTCGCTGTGGTGGATACATCGTTGTGTTATCAAACGGCGGTGTGCTTGATGGCGACGCAGCAAGTATTAATTGGGCAAATGCGCCAAACCAGCCCACGATAGTGGGTTCGTTTATATTCTGTATAGTCGGCTATAGTCGGTAATGTGTCGTAATGTGGAATCCCATTTCGCGTATATGTGAAAGGGGATTCCAAATTAAGACAACTTAACATACCGACAAAGGGGATTCTACAGTACGACAGATTGACATAACACCAAAGCAGCAGTGTTTCAGTTTTTCTTTTCTGTTTTCCGAGCTGGAGGAACCGCAAAGCTGACAACACTCTACGGAAAACGGGAAACGTGTTTATCGTTAGCTAATGCAAGATTGATTGTCGTTCTTTGGAATAATCAACGTCTTGTCTTGGAATAATGGTTGTAATTGCTCGGATAGTTCACAACTTGCATTGCTACCCTTACAGTTGTTACTTGACAATTTAATTTTGGAGCAATTTAGGGCCTAAATAAATGTAGCTGGTTATGATTGCTTTCCTGGAAATTATCACCATGGTGCGAATTCAGCTGATCTATAGAGCACATTTTACACCAAAGTGAGGCTTTTCATAACATAAAATGTTCATTCCGTTTAAACAAGGAACCTGTGAGTTCAGGCCAGACCTAATCTAACTCCACAGAGCCTAAAGGGCTTTTATTCCGCCAACATCATCGACTAGCCAGCAATATATGGCAACACCACGTCCTCCTATCTCCACAAGAAGTATTCAATCGTTATTGGTATCGAGGCCCGGGAACGGCGGCGCTCGTTGCGTCAGCCCGGCTCCGGCGGGTTCTCGGGCGCGGGGGCCGTCTCCACGGCCGCACAAATCAAATCCGACTATCAAAACAACTCAGTTTGGCCGATCGGGCCGCGTGTCGGCCAGTCGGCGCTCGCGGCAAAAACTCGGCAGCGCGCGCGAATTCCGGCGCCAGGCGGCGGCGCGGCCGCGCGGGACTGTCGAGCGGCGGAGGCGGCACGCGACGGGATTCCAGAGGGACGCGAGCGGACGGCACGGCGGGGGCGGAGGAAACAACAGCCGATGAAATTGGCTGACGGAACTGTGGCGGTACAGCCGCACGGAACAGAGAAACGGCGGGGCAGCGGCGGCAATAGGCAGATGGGCCTGCGGCTACCACGGAAGGCAGGACACACCGCTGGGCAGTGGCAGCAATAGGCAGATGGGTCGGCGGCTACCACGGAAGGCAGGACACACCGCTGGGCAGTGGCAGCAATAGGCAGATGGGCCTGCGGCTACCACGGAAGGCAGGACACCCCGCTGGGCAGTGGCAGCAATAGGCAGATGGGCCTGCGGCTACCACGGAAGGCAGGACACACCGCTGGGCAGTGGCAGCAATAGGCAGATGGGTCGGCGGCTACCACGGAAGGCAGGACACCCGCTGGGGGGGCGGCGCCGGGGGGAAAGCAGGAAGGCAGGACACACCGCTGGGCAGTGGCAGCAATAGGCAGATGGGTCGGCGGCTACCACGGAAGGCAGGACACACCGCTGGGCAGTGGCAGCAATAGGCAGATGGGTCGGCGGCTACCACGGAAGGCAGGACACACCGCTGGGCAGTGGCAGCAATAGGCAGATGGGTCGGCGGCTACCACGGAAGGCAGGACACACCGCTGGGCAGTGGCAGCAATAGGCAGATGGGTCGGCGGCTACCACGGAAGGCAGGACACACCGCTGGGCAGTGGCAGCAATAGGCAGATGGGTCGGCGGCTACCACGGAAGGCAGGACACACGGCGAGCAAGAAGACGATGGAACTGTGGAGCGGAGTAGAAAGTACGGGGCATCGGGAGGAATGGCCAGACGTGACTGAAAGGCAGCGTAGAAACCTAATGGCGGCTAGATGAGTTCCTACTCATCTCCTTGAGTAGAAGACGAGGGACTGAAAGCCAGCGAAGAAAGCCTCATACAGAATGAGACAGGAGCGTGGGCCTCTGGGGGTTATGTCGAGCTGGAAGCGGGGAGGAAGAGTATGTGCTAAGCTGGAACTGCAGCAGAGGAAGTGTGTCACCGACGGGAGCACCATATGAGAGATTCTGAATGCACCGCCTTGCTCAATGCGAATTTAATGCTTCCGTCGACATTGAAGTTGAATAAAGCATCATCAGAGCAATGGCGAATGCCCATTTGGTATTCAATGCGTGATTGGGTGCTGAAAATCCTGCTTCAGGCACCTCTATCTGGAAACGAATGAAACTGAAAGGTTTTTCTGAAAATTATAAAGAAGCTTTTGTGTCTGCAACACCCTGCTGTGACGCCCTGGATGGGATTCCATAGGTGCTCATCGAACGCCTACATCGCTTTCACAAATAAATTATTATCTTAGCTCTGATCGACTTGCGATTGAGATGTTCACACAGTGCCCTTCGTACCAAACGATTTTCCGCTACATCGAACTCCTTGAGCCTTTCCTCCAAAGAGACAGATTGCCTCATTGATCTTCACAAAGATGAATGGATGTGGTCATGTGGTCAAAATTAGCTATCAGTTCTTAAAGTCACCTAAAAGTTCCGTCCTGCAAATGACCAGCAGTAAACTGCACCATTGGACCATTGGACCATTGGAAACACGGGTGTGTGTATAATGTCGCGGAATACACACACACACACACACACACACACACACATATATATATATATATATATATATATATATATATATATATATATATATATATATATATCAGGCATCTGGCACTCCCCATCGCACCTCCAATGCTTTAGGTAACGTACATTCATACTTGCTCTGACTTTGCTTGCAATACACTCTCGGTTCTCGGTTTAATGACGTCGCATATGACCTTTATGGTCTGGCACGCCTCAAGAACACTCCCCATCTCCATCTCCATCTTTATCTCCACCTCCATCTCTATCACTGCCGCTCTGTCTATCTCTCTGTCTCCGTCTCCGTCCCCGTCCCCGTCCCCGTCTCCGTCTCCGTCTCCGTCTCCGTCTCCGTCTCCGTCTTCGTCCCCGTCCCCGTCCCCGTCCCCGTCCCCGTCTCCGTCTCCGTCTCCGTCTCCGTCTCCGTCTCCGTCTCCGTCCCCGTCCCCGTCCCCGTCTCCGTCTCCGTCTCCGTCTCCGTCTCCGTCTCCGTCCCCGTCCCCGTCCCCGTCCCCGTCCCCGTCCCTGTCTCTGTCTCTGTCTCTGTCTCTGTCTCTGTCACTGCCGTCGATCTGTCGTCGCGCGGTCTCTCGGTCTCCACCATTATAATGCAACCACTCTTACCAGGTCGGATATATCGGAATAGTGCCGCTGTGTGCACAGGTTGCTTCGGTCGGGGAATTTGACAGCAAGCGCGTGCACAGGTAATTTTACTTCACAATTATCGTCATTTCGTTGTGAGGCGGCAGCAATGCGTCGTGAACACTGTCACCACGAGGGTAGTCTGATACTGCAATCACTACATACGGTCAACCTCTCTCATTGGACAATGTTGAAAGCGCTCAAGACAGTATGGCAATTCACCAGACCTTGCCATCGACCCTTACATTTTGAGATAGTTTAGCGGGGTGCGCATTACATTTTGAGGGCTGTTTGCAGTATGAAGTGTTTTAGCGGCCCTAGATGACCATTATAAGCTGATATGCTTCTTGAACACACCTCAAAATCAGTGCCTAAAATTCCACACCAAAAAATCCTCCCAGTCGGTATTCTGCTACCCATTGCCAGATACCGATCCACTCAGCGGCTGCCCGGCTGGGACGGCCTTTGTGGTCGTGCCCGTCGCCGTGCATCTCATTTAGCGCGGTTGTGGGTGTGTGGCGAGCATTGACGCATCCTGCCGCTGCGGCCCATTGGCCTTTATTGGATCTCGCTGACGCCTTTCTCCGATCTTCAGCCCGTATTTGTCATCGTAATGCTTTCAAATTCTCGGAAGCATAATATTATTCTAGCTGAACTGCAGACATTACCCAGGCAGGGCGCGGAACATTCACAGTTAGAAGGCACACATCGCCTGCGCCAGATGTAAACATTATCCTGGACTGCAGACGTTACCCAGGCTGGGCGCGGAACATTCAGAGTTAGAATGCACACATCGCCTGCGCCAGATGTAAACATTATCCTGGACTGCAGACGTTACCCAGGCTGGGCGCGGAACATTCAGAGTTAGAATGCACACATCGCCTGCGCCAGATGTAAACATTATCCTGGACTGCAGACGTTACCCAGGCTGGGCGCGGAACATTCAGAGTTAGAATGCACACATCGTCCGCGCCAGATGTAAACATTATCCTGGACTGCAGACGTTATCCAGGCTGGATGCGGAACATTCAGAGTTAGAAGACACACATCGCCCGCGCCGGATGTAAACATTACCCTGGCTCGTCGTGTACTTGATCCTGGTCGGATAGAGGCACTACCTGGGTCAGGCATAGGCATCACCCGGGCTAGATGTAGATATCACCCGGGCTGCGTGCATGTACATACATCCGAGCTGGATGCCAGCATCACCCGAGCTATGTGTAGGCATCACCCGAGCTATGTGTAGGCACCACCCGAGCTATGTGTAGGCACCACCCGAGTTGGATGTAATCAATGCCGGCGCTGGGCACCAGCATTACCCGGGTTGAACTGCACACAGTGCCATCGCCAAGTTGGTTTGAGCGGCCGCCATTGTAGTGGTCGAGCTGCGCTCTGCCGGGGGGGGGTCGATGGAGCGGAGGTGGACGACGCACATTACCGGGTCGGCCGACATTGCATTATGCCGGCCCGATGGCTCGGCTGGTAGCGCGGCGGCCAATACTGGTCCCCCGGTGCTGGCGGGACGTGGTGAGGGTCGTTTTGGTCGCAGCTGAGAGGGTCAGCTGGCACGTTCAGCCGCGGAACGTGCAGTGAGCCGGTCGTCTGGGATCGTCGGTGGCACGTCCGCGATATTGGCAAAGTGGGCGGCGTTGGCGAAGTTGGTGACGTTGGTGACGTTGCCGACGTTTGTGACGTTGGCGAAGTTGGCGACGTTGGTGACGTGGGCGAAGTTGGCGAAGTTTGTGACGTTGACGACGTTGTTGACGTTGTTGACGTTGGTGACGTTGGATACGTTGGCGACATTGGTGACGTTGGCGAAGTGGGCGACGTTGGCGGCGTTGGCGACGTTGGCGACGTTGGTGACGTTGACGACGTTGGTGACGTTGGCGACATGTCCGTCAAGCCTCGCCCGTGCACGACATCTTCCACCTTTCCACCTTCTGGCACCCACAGGGTGCCAGAAGGAAGTTGCAAGCCAGGATGGTGCACGCGACAACGTCTCGAGTTTTATGCCCGATTTTGTTATAATTCAGCCGTATGGTTCACCTCCCAGGTTTAATTATTATTCATTTCAAATTAATGAATCAATTTTTGGCAAGAATCGAACATTTTCATGTTGACCCCATGCTTCTGAAAGCCAAGAGGAGATGGGTGTTTGAAATGTTCAGTACAGTATTCTTCAATATTGTTTGATACTGATTATGTGCGAGTTGTTTTCAGTTTGCAATCAGACCCACAGGTCAGGGGTCAGGCAATATTTAAGCATACTTCAAAATGTTGTCTGACCTGAGGGTAGACCTGGACGTCAAATTCAGCGGCAGCGTTCAAATTCATCCCAGAATAATTCAAAAGCAAACAAGATAATATGAGGTCAGGTTGGGTCATTGGCCTTCCATGGCCTTGGAAAGGTCAAGGCCCCTTGGAACAGGTTAGATGAATCACCCGTCACCCTGCAGTATCCAAGATTCGCCATGTGGTGACAATAAGTGAGGCCAGTCGCCGACAAATCGCGGTATCGGCGAAAGCGTACTAATATATTCCCTCTTTGGACGTCATAGGTCGATGACTTAACGTGACATCTTCAATTGTCATGCTGTCAGGTTGGCAGCATATGCTCCACTTGCTATGCAAATTAGCGGCTCGCCAATGCCCACCGCTTTTCCATTGTCGCAAAAAAAATCATCGGGGGGGATTGTGGCAACTCTGCTCGGGCGATGGCTAAAATTATGTTGTTGAATTGTGATTCATCGATTGGATTGTGGGTTCGGGACAGGCCTGGACAATGGCAATCAGCTGCTGGGGTGTCGTTTAGATACACATATGACGCGTGTGGCGATCGTGATCGATGTCAGTGTATAAAATGTGCGCGCACCAAGTTAGCCAATTGCAGTGCATAATTGTTATGACAATGAAAAGAATAGCTTTCTTAGAACGCAACTCTATATACCACAGCTGTATTTTATTCACATATCAAATCCCGCTTATGGGAACTGGGCTAGCGTGGCAGCACGTGCGCTTATATCATTTTCAACTGGTGAATTTGTCTGAAGCAAACTCTGCGATTGATCGATGGATTTTGAAGCTGCTTCAGCGAAAGCTAAAGCTATTGTTACTAAAATGCTGCACAGAAATTGGCTAAATTGGTGTGCGCACAGGCAATAACTGGTATCGAGCACAATCGTCGCACGCGTCATATATGTGGCTAAACGACACCCCAACAGCTGACGATATTTATTATACAATCTGAGTCGATAGGCCTTGGGTCCAGGACTTCCCATATGTTGGTATGCGCGATTTGTGTTGTACGAGTCGTGCGGTAATGGTAAATGTGTCAAATGTGTGGCACAGTGCATTATACCACACCCTTACTTATACCACACCCCTGTCACACAGCGCTTGCAAAGTTATTTCGGCTTCATTTCTCACTCATTCTGCACACTATTCATCAGATTCTCAATTTCACTGTGATCTTCTATCAGTGGTGTCGTATGTTTTTCAAGACTTTTCTTTCAAAACTTTGTTTTTCGTACAGTTTCATCACTCTTGGCTTCGTCAACAAACTCCTCCGCCTCCTGATCGATTGCAACTCAATCTAGGCTCAGATAAAAACAGGCCTTTCTCTCTTCATCATTTAAACTATGCATTTAGCATATCATTTAAGCTATCACGACAATGGGCAAAGAACGTATCCCACCCCACCAGGCGCGCACCCAGGATTTTTCCATGGGGGGCCCGGACCGAAAAGGGCACTTGGCCGGCTCCAAAAGGGCACTTGACCGGCTCCAAAAGGGCATTTTGCGGCCCGGGGCACACTGGAAGGTTTGCTGACCGGGGGGGCGTGAATTTTCCATGGGACACGTTATATGTTATAGCACCGAACCCTTGTATTTACAACAATATTTCCAAAAACATGCAGCCTGCTCACAATTCCTCCGTTATAATTCCTCCGTCACAATCCCTCCGTCACAATTCCTCCGTCACAATTCGCTGCATTTGTTGCAGGCAACCGGGGGTGCCCGATTATGAATCATGGAACCTCAAAAGGGCCCACAGAGGCTTCACCTAAGGGACACTTGCCCTGATTGCCCCTCCCCAGCACCAAGTCCTTGATATCAGTGCAACTAGGTAGGTACCTCCCTACTTATTGTAGCCTGCAGTTAATTAGGCCTACAGGTACGCAGGTAGGTACTTTTTTTCTAAGGGCCTGAGCTACTGCTATCCAGACACCTGAGGAGGGTTATGCATGCGCAGACTGAAGAAGGTACATGAGCTTGAGACATAACAGCCCAGTGATTTATAGTTTCAGGGTGGTGTAGGTACCTATAAACATAAAGTGCAAATTTATGCCATCGTGCCCCTTTGACTGCCACAGCCGGTTTGTAGAATTTCGTCTGTACTGCCGCAAGTGTGTAACTCGGCGGGTCCCCGGCGGGCTGCCCATTGCCATATCTCGAATGAGTGATCACCTGTCACATCTCCCCTCCGGTCTGACACCTGATCCCATCGCGCCGGTTTTGCGGTAGGAGGGTGCCACGTTTCGTGGCGTGGTGGCGGTCGGTAATACCGGGCTGCCTGCAGGTATGGTACAGCACGGCGCTTAGCGATCGAGCCCAGAACGGAGCTGCAAATTTCCAGAACTGTTGCAGATTGAAGCGAAATGCTGATATTGTAAGCCTGATTCCCATGCTACTGATTTCCTAGATACCATAGCTGAGTGATGGGACATATACATTCGACTCATCTAGCTTTCTACAGTTCCTGAACAGAGTTATCGGAAAACGTGCTGAATGTACGGCGGCATTGTAATATGTTGAAATAGTAATAACCCGTAAGCCGTATCACTGCGACTACTCAAACGGATATTGTGAGCCTTGAAAAAGGCTGGGTTGGGGTCGTGAATCTTCTCACGACGCCAGTCGAAACATTTTCAAGGCTCACCACAATATATGTCGGAACAGGTGTGCCGGCCATTACCATTCCAACGTATCTGAATATACTCTTAGTTATGACATATAACTCACATCAACGTTCGAAATATTTTGAGCATTTTGAGGCCTCAAGCATGTCCAGGCCTATATATCGACCCAACACACCAATTGGACAATGCTCTTTGTAGTTCTGTATCGTACCGCTGTACCTATGTGGTATAGCTACCGCTGTACCTATGTGGTACAGCGGTATTCGCGCATTATACCTTTGTGAGTACAAGAAGATTACGCAATGCGGACGACAGTTAGGGGGACAGATAACGGCTTGTCTTTCAATGCCTTTAGAACATTCGTTTTTCTCACCCACGGACCGGTAACCATTACGAGATTGTCTATTCCCCGTAATGCCACAATATATGTTGGAATGTAATGGTACATATGCTCAGTGGCGCAGCCAGGATCCTCTAAAGTGGGGGCTGACTTAAAAAATGACATGACATTGAAAACGCTTTTGTCGCGCTTGAAGCGTCGAAAATTTTTGGTTTTGCGCGGTGAGAATCTCCAAATTTCTTGTTTGATCTCATGTCTTTTTTGGTTGCTAAGGGGATGACGGCCCCTTGGCTGGGGACGAGTGGTCTAGGGGTAAGATGCTCGTCTCACAATCGAAAGGTTGTGGGTTCGAGTCTCACCTGTCGCTACTCTTCGCCCGCGACCAATCGGCGTGAGAGATTGGCGACGCTACATGACTCAACGGTCGACGTGTCGTAATACCAATAACCAACCAACGGCCCTTGGCTGCGCTTTTATATATGCAAATGTCACATCCTTCGTAGTATTCGCTATTTATGTTTTGACCTGTGAACGGTTAGAAAAGTGCGAGCACCTGGGTATGCACTAAGCCTGCCGTGTAGTCAGGTCACTAAACCATTGGAAGATAAATACTCGAACCCAACCATACTCCGGATTGCACAATTTTAGTTCAGCAAATCCTGCAAATAATTTATTTTAAAAAGTATATATGAGTAGAACAACGGTCATCCATTTGCATCCTCTTTGCATCCAACCAATTTCCACCCGCCCACGCCCGAGGTCCAGCACTACTATTTATTGAGAATGTAAGCACGCAGAGGGAATCCAGCGAGCTACCTGTTGTAACCAGGGGCGTCGCCACCTGGGGGTGGGGGGGGCAGCGGGGGAAGTCGCCACTTCCATGCCGTAATATTACGTTCGGTGCCTCAAAAGTTCGCGTCTGGGCTCATGAAAATCACACTGGGGTCGCCAAAACAAAGTCGAGCCGGGGTACTTGAAAATCACGATTTTGGCCTCAAAAGAGCTGGAGCCCCTGAAAATCACGCTGAACCCGGGGGGTATCAAAAAGTCATGCCCGGGACCAGAAAATCAGGTTAGGGACACGACAGGTCGTACCGAGCCCCAAGAGTCTCATCGGGACCATAGCAAATGGAGACTGGGAAACGAAAAACAATCCGGACATGGATAATCACCCTGGGGCTCCAACCATAACGCCAAAAGTCCCCAAAACGTGTTGGACCTCCAAGAAGTGTCGAGGCCGCTAAAACTCGCGTATGGGATCCAAGCAAATGACGTCGGAGCCCAAAAGCTCACACCTGAATTTTAAAAAAGTCGAGTCGCAGCCCTTGAAGATCACACTGGAGCCACAAATTGTCGCTCCGGGCCACAAAAGTTCCAGCTGCCCCTCCTTCCCCCCTGAAGGGCAAGCTCCAAAGAATCATACCGGGGCCACCAAAATTTGCGTCGGTTCACCAGAATTCGCGTAGGGGTCTCCAAATAAAGCCAGCGGTCCCCAGAAAACTCGCTCTGAGGCCCGAAAATGTGCAACAGGAAGCGCCAAAATCGCATTGGGGACAGAGCTCAGTACAACGCGCCCCGCAAACTCCAACCGGTCCCCCAAATATCGCGCTCGGGACCCACAATTCCCGTCGGTGATCCCAAAATTTTGGTCTGGGCATAAAGAATTCACGTCGGGGCTCCCCAAAATTGGCGTCTAGGGTCCCATATAAGCACAGTGTGACCACAAAAATCGCAAAGGTACCAGCCAAAAAAAATCAAGCTGGTGCCTTCCAAAATAAGGAGGGATTCCGAAAAAATAAATGTCAGAGTCAGAAAAAATGGTTCTGAAGCACCGAACATAGCGCCAGATACCTTCACAAATCGCGTACGGCCCAGAAAATAAATCGTACCGGAGCTCGAAAAATCGAGGCGGGATACCCAAACATGGCAGCAGGGGCGCGAAAAATCAGGCCGGGATCCTGACTTTTAAAAAAATCCAGCAAAGATGTACAAAAATCACATCGAGCCCGGACAACTGGAGTTGGGTCCCCGGCATCACGTGCCTTGGCGCGAAAAGTCGCACCGGGACCCCTAAAAATCGCATCGAAGCCAAAAAAATCGTACTGGGGCCCCATAAATGTGCGCCAGAGGCGCCAGCACAGCGGGATCCCAACGGGAGCCGAAAATGCACCTGGCCCTCCAAAACACACAGTCTCGCAAAAAGCGACAGAGCCTTAAAACATGCGCTGCAGCCATATATGCACATCGAGAGCTCTAAAAATATACACCGGAAGCTCTCAAAGCACACAGGGGCCATGCGACCGCATAAGGGCCTGAAAATGAGGCTGGGGCCGCAAAAACAACATGGTACCAAAAAGAACAAATAGACCGGGGGCACAAAATTTACAAATCTGGATCTTCGAAAACGTCCAGGTACCTTAAACAAATTGTCGGTGCACAAAAAGCGACATACCCTAAAACAAGCAGGGGTTTAGAAAATGTGTTGGACACCTATTATACATGAATTGCAGCCCTAAGACACATCCGTAGACGAAGAAAGACTCAACAGGTCCAAAAAAGAACACCGAGACAGGGCCTCGGTTCGGTAGTCAATCTGGGAGAATATTTGACCAAAGATATGAGGTGCATCAAGGCTCAACAGGTATCCACATTTCTTAATCACCAGGAAATGTTGGAAGTAGAGAACTAACGATCGAATTTGATTAATATCATTTTCGCAGCAAACGCTCATACGAAGCATTCCATCGCGTCAAATATGGCGCAAGTCTAGCATTTGGCAGCAATTATCCAAACGTAGGAGGCCTAGAAAAACCGTAGCATCGCACGAAGTGTGGCGATTGCCCCGAATGCGCAAGATGGGTGTGCACGTCTTGGTGACCGGGCGCTTTGAACTGGAATGCCTGAAATTGGGAAATTTACATTTTAAGGTGATTTGCATAGGTGTAAGTTCAGCAGTGTGAGGTGACTTATCAAGGCATACCAAAAGAAAACCTTCGAACAGGGTGGAATGTTAGGGATGCAATCCGACGACTCAGAAACGATGGTGATAGATGAGGCCCCTCCACAGAACAATTCAGTTGGTCACTAATTATTTTGTTTAAAAAGGTCCCCTTTGGAAAACAATAGTGGTCGAAATCCGAGGACTTTTCTAATGGAGGTAAGTGGGCCCCCTCCAAATACGTTTGCCCCCACCCCAGATGCAAATTCTAGGTACGCCACTGATCCCCCCAATAATTTTCAGAAACATGGGCATGGGGTTCATTGCCCATGGGGCAAGCCAACATTGAAGGGGCAAATTCGCCCTCACAAGCATACAAAATAACACCCATGCCCCCATATAAAATGGGAGGAATGACTTTTTCAACTGCATTTTCCTCCTACAAACTTGTTTTCAGTGATTACAGCCTGCATGATTAGAGCTAGCTTCAGTACCTTCCCAACGACGTTATTTACAAAACTGTACACCGCAGCGAAAACCATGGGGGCGTGGAATTCGAAGGTTTTGCATGATTTATGCATTGTCATTGTTGCATTGTCATTTATGCACTGTTGTTCAATGCTTGCTCTAGCCGTGAATGTGTTCGCTGAGGATATATTGTGCCAGGTGCCTTGCAGACGGCACCAAATGTTATAATAATCAATAACTATCTGAGAAGGCGATCAGAAAACCAATTCAGTCAGCCCAGTCGCTCGAACACGGGGAGGTTTACTCTGTGACTGATGGCAAGTGCGCTGTGGTGTCATGGAGGGACAAGAAAACGGTGACCCTCATCCCTACCGAACATGACGTCAGCACCGCTGCTAAGACATCCCGTCGAGGCAAGGTCCGTGTGAAGCTTGTGTGTGTGGCAGCATACAACCGAAGTATGAACGGTGTTGACCAGCTGGACCAGAATCTAGTATATTACGCGCACATGCGCAAGTCAATGAGGTGGACAAAAAGACACTTCAGTGGATAATGCAGTCAGCACCTTTCAATGTGCACGTCATCCACAAGGTAGACAACGTCGACCACTTCCAACGGCTTGCTAGTCACAGGAAGTGACCGAAGCAGCGATCGAGATGTGGCTGGACGATCACTATCTGTCTAGCACCATTCATCTGATATTGCATAACACACTCAACAATTCCAAACTCCTCCAATCATGCCCCATTGTGTTACCATAGTCAATCTCGTCAGTTCCATCACATACCCGAAGGTCGGTGCTGAACCCACTGCTAGGTACACCCACTGCTAGTATAATACTCAATTTATCAGCATGATCTAAAACATAAAGGTTCAAGTTCCAACAATAGCATAGGGACCACCCTAAAGGAACCTACACAATGCACACCTTCTAGCAGAAGTCCTATTTGATGTTCATAAAGGGAATATACCATAACCCTGGCCAAACGACACTCCTCACCCCAACCAACACCACACCCATAATTCCCAAGAATACATCCACCAACATCCCCCACACTCATCAATGTCTATCTGCAGTACCTATTCAGCCCCATTCACTCCACCTCACAGAACTATGGAAAGACCAGATATCCGACGAGATTGTGCAATATGTGCAAAGAGCGCGTGAAAACAACATGTGCAGTATCGGGGTGCGTGTCAGCACTTTGCGAGTCGTGCTTTCCTAAGTTTAGGAAGCATACCAGCGACAGTGAGCGGTGACAACACATTGTGTAGTTACCTATACGCACCCGTGTTTCATTTCATTTCAAAGACTGCCATCACTTCAGCGAATCGTATGCCGTTAATGATTACTTTCCGTGAGTAAGCAGATGCGAGGCAAATATATTTGTGTTTGACGTTCCGTTATGCGTTTCTCAGAAAGGAATTACGGTGTTCTGTTCAGAATATATGCCTGACCTTGCCATGCCTTGAAACATAGGTATGCGGCAGCATGATTAGTGACAGATTCCGCGAATTGGACTGACAACACACATATATGTACATTATAATAGACATATTGCATTCCACACTCAATATACATTTAGTTCACTTTCTAGCCCACAAATTGTGCACTATCGCCGAGCCGCCCACTGCCAAGTTGACGAGGTGATGTCAATTCCAAGCCACCAGCGTGTATATACATATATATATATATATATATATATATATATATATATATATATATATATATATATATATATATATATATATATATATATATATATATATATATATATATATATATATATATATATATATATATATATATATATATATATATAAATTTAGAGTGATGCTGAAATGCATTATTGCATTATTCTGAGGTAGAGATGCTTTGGCCTTTTCTTACTGAGACCAACCATCGCATACGCAACAACATGTAAGTAAGTCGGAAAACAGGTACACAACGTGAATAACATGGATGCATATGCCGGATTATTTATATCATGCTTTATATCAAATGACAGGTCTTGATGAGCTGGATGCACCTTTCACAAGCATGAATGGAAGGGAGCCGTCATTTTCAATGAGAATCATGCCGAAACACGATCCTAATTACCCCCTGCCGAATGGTGTGATGGAATTCTGACCCCACCAGTCAGGCCCGCCATGAATGGTGCCGCCAACCCATCGATCACTGGTCCTTGACAAGGCGAATCGCCCAGTCCCGCCCACGGCACGAGTGGAAGGAATTACACCGAGTTACTCGTTTTGCGGCAGTCAGGGGATGGCCAGAAAGTTACTCGATTTACACACTTCGGCAGGCAAAGGGTTAACATCGTGCTTGTGCCCGCCTCAGCCTTGAATGGAGCTTCAGGCCGCTACAATTTTGGCGCGTAAATTTACTGAACACAATTTTTAATAAGAAACCCATGTTCGGCCAGATGTACCCAGGGCAAACGCGCAAGAAAGTCAAGCTGTTCACTGATGGAACACTGAAAAGTGAGATTTAAGCAAGGATTTTTTGGGAGGCTGATACATTTTTTACGCCGAACCTAGGGGTAGGCGGGGTAGGTATGTATCGTTCGATCGTTTAGGCCAAGGCCGATGGGCACTTTTGCGCCCAAACCCAAAAGGGCACTTTCTGCCGAGGGACACTTCTCGATCTCGACCTAGGGAGAGGAAGCCGGGCCCCTGGGCACCACACACCGGTGCGCCTATAGGCACAGGCCACAGGACAGGGCACAAGGTAGGGCACAGGGCAGGGCACAGGGCAGGGCACAGAGCTGGGCACAGGACAGGGCACAGGGCAGGGCACAGGGCAGGACACAGGGCAGGGCACCGGGCAGGGCACGGCCTAGGGCAGGACTCAGGGCAGGGAACAGGGCAGGGCACAGGGCAGGGCAGAGGGCAGGGCACAGGGCAGGGCACAGGGCAGGGCACAGGGCAGGGCACAGGGCAGGGCAGGGCACAGGGCAGGGCACAGGGCAGGGCATAGGGCAGGATACAGGGCAGAGCAGAGTTCACGGTACAGCACAAGGCACAGGGCAGGGTACAGGGCAGGGCACAGGGCACTTTTAGATCAAAAGGGCACCTAATTGGGACAGGCATAGGACAGGAAAGGGCACAGGGGAATGTCATTTTTAGGCCAAAAGAGCAGTTTTGGGCCCAAAGGGCACCTTTGGCACAGGCGGGGCACATAAGGCAGGTGATTTTTGGGCTAAATTTGGGACATTCCGGCCAAGAGGGCACTTTTCGGTCAAAAGGGCGCTTTTGGCCAAAAGGGCACTTTGGTCTCATGGGGGGGGCGGGCCCCATGGGCACCCCCTCCGGTGCGCCTATGCACCCCACCCTTGCCTGATAAATTATTCTTCCATTCAGCCCGTTTTCATATTTGAAATCCCTGGATCCTAACGGCCCCCGGTCTTCCAAGAACAAAAGTTTGGGTATGAACGGCAGGTATTAGCCGGAGTGGACGAGGCACATCATTCTGGCAGGCGACATGTCTCCCTGGAGCTGGAGAACTGACATTACCAAGGCTGTGTGGCAGATATTGCAAGGGCTTGTTGACAGATAGTGCAAGGACTGGGTGGCAGATAACACCAGGGCTCTGTAACACATAACACAAGGGCTGGGTGGGCAGGTATCGCCAGGGCTCTGTGACAGATATTACAAGGGCTGGGTGACAGATAATACGAGGACTGGGTGGCAGATGACACCAGGGCTTTGTGACAGATAATACAAGGGCTGGGTGACAGATAGTACAAGGACTGGGTGGCAGATAACACTGGGGCCCTGTAGCAGATAGTGCACGCGCTGGGCGACAGACATTGCCGGCGTTGGGTGCCAAAATATCATCAGGACTGGGTGGTACATTTGTGCTGGTGGCACTAGTGGGCAGCTGATATTTCTATGAAATTTGACGTACAGTGTGGTCTCGGCACCAAGCTACATTTCTGACGAAAGATTCCAATGTTTTCTCAGTATTACGCAGCCGTACTGAGCTGGCGAAAATTCACTTGGTGTTGTAAGAACAGGAGCGCACCTGAGCGACGAGAGCCTGCCCTGTGAGATCAGCACTAGCCACTGAGCTTGCTAACCGTCCAGCACAATGATCCACATCCATGGTCATCCACCCATCCGGAGCCCGGCTCAGTGAAGTGACAGTAGTTGCTGGGTTCAACAGCCACCCACTTGCGCCGATCACCACCGAGTGAAAGGAATTTCCCATGTCTGAATTGAGCCAATGCCAACCTGAGCAGTGAAGCAAAACGCGAGTCGTGCAGTAAACATGGCCATGGAGAAACAACCCAGACACGAGTGTTGAAATGAAACAACCCAGACACGAGTGTTGAAATGAAACGACAACTGAAACTTCGACGACGAAGACTGAGAGAACTAGAGTTACTCAACATATTATCTTGATGATTCGCGTTGCATTGCATTACGCTAGTGAGTTGCTTTGACATATGTCTTGTCCTCGCAATTGTGTACTAGTCGTTTCCTGATGTGAGGTGTCGATAATGGCTGACACAATCCAAGCAGCTGCATCCGGACCCACCGCTGCACCCCGTACTCGGTTTGGTCTGTTCACAATTCCAGCAATTATCTACCGTTAGTTATTTCCCTCGCTAGCTTCTGGGTGGAGCGAAAACATGATCAGCGAGGCAAACATAGCAAACTAACAGTGTGGCATCTCCACTTCCCACCCAGCACCCTGCGCTGCCGACACAACAGTAAAGAAAACAACAGCCTAGTGAAGGGACTCCCAACGAATTACAGTTTCACGATTGCTCTTCGTAGCCTTTAATCTCTCGCTAAGCGTTTACGTGGCTCAGGCATCCGACGAGCAGCGCAAAGCTCGCCAGACCAGCCAAATACCCATCCAATCACCGGGAATCCGCCGTCTGGTGGAGTCATCACCTACCTAATGAGCTGACAACAAGTGATTCGACAGCGCGGCCAACCGCCCAAGCTGCAGTGAACCCTACAGGCTCCAGTGAACCGCCCAGACTCCAGTGACCCCATCCAGACTCCAGTGACCTTATCCAGATTCCGGTGACCTCTTCAAACTCAAGTGAACCGCCTCGACCCCAGTGAACCGCTTGAAATTCAGTGAAACTTCCAAACTCCGGTGAAGCACACAGAGCCCAGTGAGCTATCGGGACCCCAGTGGACTGTCTGGATCCCAGTGAGCCACACTATTGCTCTATCGTGCCGCCTTGCTTACACTCACTGAGAAGGCGGACATATTGGTTCACTTTCTTTCTTCGTGTTGGTTCTGTATGCCGTGACAACGAGCTGTATACCGTGCCGACGAGCTGTATACCATGACGACGAGCTGTATGTCGTGACGACGAGCTGTATACCGTGACGACGAGTTGCATACCGTGACGTCGAGCTGTATACCGTGACGACGAGCTCTATGTCGTGACGACGAGCTGTATACCGTGACGAATAGCTGTATGTCGTGACGACGAGCTGCATACCGTACCGACGAGCTGCATACCGTCACAACGAGCTGTATGCCTTGAAGACGAGGTGTATACCGCGACGGCGAGTTGTATACCGTCACTGCGAGCTGTATACCGTGACAACGAGCTGTATGCCGTGACGACGAGCTGCATACCGTGACAACGAGTTGTATACCGTGACGACGAGTTGTATACCGTGACGACGAGTTGTATACCGTGACGACGAGCTGTATGCCGTGACGATGAGCTGTATACCGTGACGATGAGATGTATGCCGTGACGATGAGCTGTATGCTGTCACAACGAGCTGTGTGCCGTGACAACGAGCTGCACACCGTGACAACGAGCTGTATACCGTGACGACGAGCTGTATACCGTGACGACGAGCTGCATACCGTGACGACGAGCTATATACCGTGACGATGAGCTGTATACTGTGACGACGAACTATATACCGTGACGATGAGCCGACACCTGCATGACACGCTTTGCAAGCTATATCTATGAGAGAATATGTGTCTTCACAAGCACGGCCACTAACTACACACTTCTCCATATCTCAAATTTGCCGACCTTGGTAGCATAGATAGGGTGGGCAGTTTGGTATGAATTCAGTGATGGATGTCACGCCGATGGAAATTGGATATTTTTTATCGGCGTTTCCCATCTATATGTAAATATGGCAGGTTGGACAGGGTGGCCGACGAACCATTACATGATGCGTCGGCAGCGGCAAAACTGAAGCCAAGCTGTGATCGTTCATCACATAGACGTTGGATATTATCCTATTTGCAAAGGCAATTACCTACATGTACGCCATTGGCTCTCCCAATGGACAGGGTGGCCGGCGAACCATTACATGATGCGTCGGCAGCGGCAAAACTGAAGCCAAGCTGTGATCGTTCATTACATAGACGTTGAATATTATCCTATTTGCAAACGCGATTACCTACATGTACGTCATTGGCTCTCCAATGGCTGATATATATTCTTAGACGACCGGATGGCCTCCATAAGCTAGAGCTACAGGACACAAGCCGTGGCGACACGCCAGCCTCCGATTCAAAGTCAGAAGCGCTGCCGAATCACAGTTAAACCTAGGCCTTTCAGCCCCTCCGCCCCGGAACACTCAATTGGCCAGACGTCGGCGGTCAGCCGCTCGTCAAGTCTCGGTCGTTCTGCCGCTGGCACCGCGGGCCAGCCGGCGTCAGTATCCTGTGTCGCAGGTGAGCATCCGCGTCTTGTGTCGCAGCTGCACAACAGCGTCTTGTGTCGCAGCTACACAACAACTCCTCGTGTCGCAGCTACACAACAACGCATCGTGTCGCAGCTACACGATAGCGTTTTGTGTCGCAGCTGCACAAAGGCGTTTTGTGTTCCAGCTGCACAACAGCGGTTTGTGTCGCAGCTGCACAACAGCGTATTGTGTCGCAGCTACACAACAGCGTCTTTTGTCGCAGCCACACAACAGCGATTTGTGTCGTAGCTACATAACAGCGCTTTGTGTCGCAGATGCACAACAGCGTCTTATGTCGCAGCTACACACCACCGTCCTGTGTCGCAGCTGAACAGCAGCGCCTTTGTCGCAGCTGCATGGGACAATCTGCGCGATGTTCATCCGAGCATCGACACTAAAACAACACCACTTCATCCGGAATGGTTTCGAATTGCGATGTGCCTTTGATCCCACTTGGTCCGGCCTAACTCGATTGCGCATCTGACCGTGCCTGCAGAGGCACTCCACGGACAACACATGCAATCACACGGTAGCAAAGTCACCTAGTTGATCGCAAAAGCCCGACCGACGGTGGCTGAGCCTATAATGGGCGACCGTGTCCGGCGCCTTGAAGAACCTGTAAGTGGCCTCTCGCGACCGGGGGTGTGGATCAGAATACAAATGCGTGTCGCGGAGAGCTCGCCCGACACGAGTCGGCCAGCGCCGACGTCCACCAGCGGGAGGGGGTGGGGGGGGGAGGCAGATAGACACATATCGGCTCGCCAGCCAGATGTTCACCAACGACACAATGTGATGAAAATTCGCCCGTTCCAGGGATGTCGTGGTAGCCTTATTTATTTGTATTTCCCGTGCTGATTTTCCGTGTATTTGACTCGAATACAACTCACCAGCATCCTATGGAGCGTCCACAATGGCTTTGAAGCTCCCCCACGGCAGTGCGCGTTGTCCTGACGGAACCAACCCTGGTCCACTAACTGGACTGGTGTTTATTCTGGCCTGATGGAGCCCGCATCTGCGCCGACCCAGTGCCGGGACCGGCCTTGGCTCGGCGACAGGGCCGATGTGTTTTCGTGGTCCAGTGACCCGGGCCGGTGCCTTTCCAGTGAGGGTGCCAGTGTCCATCTGATCTAGTGGCGGGAACGGTGTCATCTATCTATCTCTCCATCTCTCTATCTCTCCATCTCTCTATCTCTCGATCTCGCCATTTATCCATCTCTCCATCTCTCCATCTCTCCATCTCTCCATCTTTCCATCGCTCCATCCTCCATCTCTCTATCTCTCTATCTCTCTAGCTCTAGCTCTATCTGCCGTCGAATCTTGCCACATCTCAG
The DNA here is from genome assembly GCA_034440615.1 of Ashinkailepas kermadecensis. NCBI lineage: Eukaryota > Metazoa > Arthropoda > Thecostraca > Neolepadidae > Ashinkailepas > Ashinkailepas kermadecensis. The sequence goes on from JAOTOM010003527.1 coordinate 50,976, forward strand.
GTAGCTCCACGTCGTGGAATCCTCTGTGAGTCCGGATTGTTGACCTGTCGCCGATCGGATCAGCTGTGTCACGCCGACGCGACAGCGACAATACGGAGACGGCGGCTGTCGCCGCTGCCGACTGTCAGCCACGCTCCCGCGATATCGCCACAGAGCACAGTGGGCCAGAATGGCTTAAAAAGTGACACTCGAATTTCGAAGTTCGTCAAAACTTCACAGTTTTACCGTAGATCGTCTGCAGAATGTTCCCAGCGTTCGAAAACAGTGCTGTATCTTCGATATACCAGCACCCGTCTTCGTAAATAACGCACCAAGTCATATTATAGCGTGTTTATTCGTGCAGTTGCAAACGCGCAATTCCATTCTCAGGTTCTAAGTATTCCCATTGTTCTTTCAAGGCTCGAAACCAACAATTTTTCATATCATTGAGTTGCTCAAATCATGAGGAGTAGATTAGGAGTACAAATGAATGATTTGACCAATGCAGCAACTTTCTGCAGATAATCTAGTGTTGGAAGATGGCAAACAATGCAGATAATATATAACGATGAGCATATTATGGATTGGAAAAAATATTCAACGACCTACACGCTGATTTTGCTTTTATAGAGTAGATACATACCTTGGCTACAAGTCTCGATTGTATGCTGCTGCACTTTTTTCCGCCAACAGAAATAAACTGGCTTGAACCAGATTGATATTCTGAACAGCGCCATCTATATTGGTTGATAAATATTAGTTGTTAACAGTTAGGGTATACCAAGCATTCATTAAGTGTATTAATCTGTCGAATAATGATTTATGTCATGATTGCAATATTCATGTATCATTGATATATAACCATAACCATCCTTATTAGTTATTCAGTTTCATTTTCGAAATGCTGATTTTATGATGATAGGGGAGAATGTTGGAACAATTTTGGCGAAACAAAAAATAACCCTTCACTTTGGAAGGATAGCGTGGAGATAGCTACACCTACGCTAAGCCTACATTTTACTTTCGCTCCAAAAAAATGTGCTATATCGTCACCATTCAGCAGCCGCGGGACGAAAGGACTTGCGCTTGTTTTTGCCGAGAGAAGAGGATGACAGTAGCAACATGTGTGGTATCCATGGCAACTGGCTTCATACTTTTGGAGAACATGTTGTTTCAACGATTTCGTGTATCAACTAAACCCGGTCTCCTCTATATTGAATTAGTATTTTCCAGAAAAGCAGCATATGAGTATATTTATCAGAATGGCGGTCTAAAACAACCAACAGTGTAGAATATTTCGACTTTCCTCAAGGAGCAAGGTATAGAGCCAGTCGAACCGACCCGTTGCAGCCGATATATCAATACCTTTATAGTCCAACTGAAAGTTAAATTGGCCAAATCCAGTCCGCACTACAAAAGATACATCAAAGTTAATGAAGAGTGGTTGAAACAAGATGTGAACGTGAAGGATGCATCGGCAAGTGATCTTCACTGTGTGCGTCGGTTGGCAGTCAACAGAGAACACATGCGACTCAGCCTGAGCACCATGCACGCCTGGATCGGACTCTTCGAGTGCATCTTGCACATCAGCTACAGACTGAACATAGAAAATGACAGTGTAGGTCAATAGCTGACAAAGAGGAAGTAATTCAGCTCAAGAAAATCGTCCAATATCAGTTCTGGCATCTTCTGCACCTCCACGTGGACCAACCTAGAGCGGGTAGCGGCGGAACGTTGAACGACGGCAACACGGCCAGACACGTTCAGCACGTTCAGCGATGAGTCGGACCTGGCTGAAGTAACTGGTGTTCACGAAGGACTCATCCGTCGCCTCCACACTGTCCTGCAAGTATTGGCATCTGGGTACCAAATCGACTCAAGTAAATTCGCCGACTACTGCGACTTCACGGCGGGGCTCTATGTTGCGCCGTACCCTTGGTACTCGATGCCAGCAACACTACATTGTGCTGATCCATGGAGATCAAGTCATCGCATCACTGCTCTTGCCCATCGGTATCATGAGCCAGGAAGCCCAGGATTCCCGCAACAAGGGCATCCGTGCATACCGCGTCGGTCATGCACGGAAAGACTCGCGACTGCACATCACCAACCAGTTCAGGTGCCTGTTGTTGAGCAGTGACCCGCCCATCAGCTCCTCCGCCGCAAATCAGCGTTTTCAAGCAACAGCCCGGGGTAAGAGGTCCTTGATCTCAGACGCTTGGAGCCTGCCGCAAGCCGTCGCAGATCAAAACATTAGCGACTCAGACTTCAGTGAGTGAGGGTGTTTGGTTTTGCATTGTTTTCATTGTTTTGTTCTTGTTTCGTAAAATCTTTGCCTTCCACCGATGGATGATGCCGAATGTATGCTTCATGTTACCGAGTGCTGAATATTATTACAAACTCTCCAATTATATTTCCGAGTTCATCGTATTTGTAGATATAAGAGAAGATATGAGATAGAAGAAGATAAGAGAAGGCTGCATAGTTGTCAAATGACTCGCACCGCACGCTTTTACATGCCATATTAACAATAACAATATTTCACTCAATTGCATCAGGCACAAACAAACGGTTGCCAGAATCAGTTTCTATGTTGAAACCCACCCCCAAAACCGACTTTTTACGTATGCATTTTGAAAATGAAGTGATATGTCACTTTTTAGGCCGTTCTGGCCCATTGTGCAGAATGGATGGGAGGCGTGTGCGGTCAGTCAAAGGGACTATGCTATTGATACACCCGGCGCCCGATTACCTCCCAGCCGACACCATCAGAGAACGGATGACCTGTGTGCCGAGTGGCACGCTTTGGTGTCTCCACACAAGCGCACTGATAGGCGCAATGTTCAGTTGTAGACCCTTCATCCGGCTTCACGGCGTATGGTCGTGATCGTACTGCCCCGTACGGAGAAGGGACGCTGGACTAGTTTAGTGGCCAGCGAGTGACGGCTCGGACGACTCATTCTCTGCCGCATGGTGTGAATATCATGTGGGAGACGTGACTCTTATGTTCGCCGGGTGACGTGTCGAATGCTCCTTTACCTCTCTGCCTGATGGGTGTGCATATTATGTGGCAGACGTGACTCTGGACTAGCCTGGTGATCAGCGGGTGACGACTCTGACGTTCATTTATCTCTCTGCCTGATGAAGGGCACATTTTATGGGAGACGTGACTCTGGACTAGCCTGGTGATCAGCGGGTGATGGTTCGGACGTTTCTTCGCCTCTCTCTCTCTCTCTCTCTCTCTCTCTCTCTCTCTCTCTCTCTCTCTCTCTCTCTCTCTCTCTCTCTCTCTCTCTCTCTCTCTCTCTCTCTCTCTCTCTCTTTTTCTCTCTCTTTTTTTATATATATATATATATATATATATATATATATATATATATATATATATATATATATATATATATATATATATATATATATATATATATATATATATATATATATATATATATATATATATATATATATATATATATATATATATATATATATATATATATATATATATATATATATATATATATATATATATATATATATATATATATATATATTTTTTTTTTTTTTTTTCTCTCTCTCTCTCTCTCTCTCTCTCTCCCTCTCTCTCTCTGCAAATTGGACAGAATGCAACTGCCAAATCCCACAAGAATAATGCATCCCAGTATCGGTCTCTTATTTCTAGCATATATAAGTCCATAAGAACCAAATCAGGTAGTCATCATATATTACCACGGCTTGCCGCAATAGTCCCCCGATCATATCAGCTGATCATATCACACTTGTCAGCACAGCACACTATATACAAGGTGAGAAAAATCACCAGGATTCAGCTTCTTGGATTAAACAGCTGTGTGATATGCTGCGTGATCCACTTTAGCTCGGCCTGGGTGGCGCTGCCGTCGACCACTAGCAACTGCAACGCTCCCTTCGTCACGACTTCTTTGTTTGTGTCCTACACTTGTTCTTACGAGCACTACAAGCAATTCAACAACATTCAACCTTCAACCTTCAACAACCAACTTCCGTACTTCTAATCATACTTACATTGTAGCATTGCTCACATCAGTATCTGCTTGACTAGTACCATTTACCCATTTACTGCACTCATTTGTCTCTGCTGCTTGTAAGTTCAGGTAAACAGCCGACATCACCAACACGGTGGCAGGCTGGCCAAATTCAACAACAACATCAGCAGCTCAGGTATTTGATTGACGGTCCTGAGCTGTTTCAGTTTCCCGCGTTGTTTTCTGTTGCTTTATTTTTGCAAGCGCCGACGTGCCCTTGTACATACCTAGAAATCTAAACAGCTTGGATATAGCGTAGAAGAACAATAATGGAGGGTGGCGGATAGCGTCTTCACTGGGTCCATTCGGTGCCGTCGTACTGCTGACTATTCGAGTGCTGGTGTGTTATTCTCATCCAACACCCTCGGGTATGCCATCCAATCCCTCACCCCGCCGCACCGCTCCTCGTGTTATGCAGAGGTATGTCGGGTTATGGTTGGCTACTAGCTGCGTTCACAAATTCACTAATTGCAGTGTTGTGGTATCCTCGGTAATCATCGGTAATCATCGGCAATTTGTCAAATACTTGACATAAACAGCATGTATATTGTGAAGAAGTATGTTTTGAAACCCGGCACTGCCTGTCCTCACACCATGAACAAGGAAAAATTATAATTTAATTGGTTTTCCACCAGACGCACATAACGCCTGCCCATTGTTGCTTGGGTCTGTAATTGTAGCTGTGACAGGTCTGAGGTGGAAGTTTGTCGGATGCCACAAATATTTGGACACTTGTGAAGGTCCCTTTCAAACTCCACACCGCCCATCTCACACCTCGGACAATGGTACACTATAAACGATTGGTTGTCTACCAGCCGTACCCAGTGTGTGTTTTGTATTGGACGTCTTACCCTTTGGAAGGGGGATGTGGGGTTATGGTCACCTACTGCTCACTGCTGTCGGGTGAGATCGGTGTGTGCGGCTTCTTGTCTTTGTATGCCTGAAACATTTTTGTTCGCACACAATATCGAAACGAAACATATCGACGCGCCTATCGTCTCCGCAAAATATCGACAAGAAAATATCGACAGGGAGATATTGACAAGAAAATACAGACTTGTTCACACACAATATCGAAACGAAATATATCGACGCGCGTATCGGCTCCGCAAAATATCGACAAGAAAATATCGACAAGAAGATATCGACAAGAAAATATCGGCACGCAAAATATGGACTGAAGAGCTGCTATAATGAACGGATGTTTTTATTTAGGTACCATGTTTGGTAGCTCTCAATCAATAATGCTGCTAATTAATCGTTGTGGGTCGAAGGTACTCGATTTCCTTTTTTCTTTTTCCGCGAAATAACTGATGGAACTGAAACATTACGTACTGCTATGTGCGATTTTGACCACCACTAGCTGGAATTTTGGTGTAACTAAGTGGAACAAGACCAACAGAGTTGACATGGTCAACGAGTCCTTGTCATGTCTGTCAGTCCCATTCTCTCCACCCCAAAGAGCAATAGAGAAAATAGAGGAATAGAGAAACATAGAAATACAGAAATAGAGAAATGGACAGAGAAAGATGGAGAGAGAGAGGGGGAAGGAAATAAAGAGAAATGGATGAGATAATGAACATTTCGTTTTTCCTCTCTTTCTGTCTTTCTCTCTTTCACTCGTAGTTATCCTGCCTCCCTAGCGAAACCTATCGGCGTCACTGCACATATTTCCCACATTGGCAACTCTCGTGATATGACCGATATAACTACATCAGGCACTTTTGGTGAAAATTACAAGCAGTGTCGGTTGACGTTGTTTCTGGTCACGCTCATGTTGTTCGGCGATACCTTGTTGCCGTGGCTAACATCCTACACACCGACATCACGTGTCGGAAGAGAACGCCTCCTTTGGTGGTTCGATGGATATTAGTGAAATATAAATACTGCTGGTATGGGTTCCGAGGACGCTGTGCACGCATTGGAGGATGCAGTCAGATTTCAGGCTGTGAGGCTGATCAGGTTGAGAAAATCTTGAGTGTTGATAATTTGTTTGTCGATAATTTACCGCCTCGATGTTTTTTTTTGCGTGTCGATTTATGTTTCGATATTTCACCTGTGGACATTTTAAGGCGTCGATATTTTGTTGCGTCGGTAAATAGCGTGATGATGCTCAACTTGTCGATATTCTGCCTGTCGATATTTAGTTTGCCGAAATTTTGATTTTGTGGTGACGATATTTTGAGCGTACGTATTTTATCGTGTGGCCCTGCTGCCTGCCATCTCTGGTACTTTGCCCTTAGTTTGGGTGAGAGTAGCACTTCCCTCAACTTGCGCAAACTAGGCATGTGTTGGGCATATGGAATTGCTTTATCTATATGCCAAGTTAGTGCAAGTTGAGGAAAGCGCTACTCTCACCGCAACTCGGCACCAGGTCCAATCAATCTCCTTCGGAAAATTAATGCTCAAGTTCAACGTCGTTCAGGAGTCGTAGATTCAATCTACTTTCACTAGTGTAAAGAAAATATACGACCTTCAATATACCAGGAGGTGCTGAGTTGACATCAAAAGTAACGTTAAAGATTATACTTTCACTAGCACTGAGTTGGTTTCCCACCCATTGGTCCCGCGCCCAGCATCCGCTAACCGGTCCTTAGTTCGGTTTTCTTCCATGTATACCAGCTCCAGCCCTGTTCATTAGTCCAACCCTCCCCCTACACCTCCCCTCCTCTCCTCTTGTCGGCTCGAGGTACCGACCGGCCATAGTAGGGAACCGTCTATTGAAGAGCTGCATTATTGGTGGCCCGCATGCCAATTGTGTGTGCCGCTTCCGCTCCAGTTGCGCGCTCCCACTCAGCATGTCACTCCCACTCAGCATGTGTCAATCACAGTCGGTCCCTGGCACGCCGGGTGTGTGTACGGCCTGAGGGCAGTGGCTGCTGTGAACACTAACGCTGACCACTGATGGGGACTATTGATTGGAACCACTGGTGTGGACTAGTGACGGGGTCCACTGAGGGATCCGCTGATAGTGGCCACTGACGAGGACCACTGGCGAGAACCACTGATGGCGGCCGCTGGCAGGGACCACTGACTGGTACCACTGACATGGACCACTACATTGGCCGGCTCTCAGCCTACATCAGCTCACTGATCGCCAAGCTGGCTCATCAATCGACATCAATCCATCGAGCCATCGAGAAGCCATTCAGAAACAAAAACCAAGATCGGCCAGTTGGTCAAATACCGCCGCGAAGCCGGAACGCCAACTAAAGGCTTCGACGCCGCGGGCGCGACGAAACGGCTACTGCCAACGTGCTCGCATTCGCAGCACCGCGGGGACAAAAAAAAATCAGGTTGCGCCGAAGGCGTGCTGAGCAATCCACGCCAGCGCCAGCTGACCATCACAAAGACCACCCAGAAGACGGGTCGACGCCTTTTTGGCCGCCCAACCCAAATGACTCCAACACGCCCGACCAGCCTGCCACCAATTAGACTACCTCTGCACTACCGACTTCTAGCTACTCTTCATCACCAACTTCTAGCCTGCTCCAGCAGTGCAGTGACAGTGATTATGTGCCTCTACCATTCCGACCGCCGCTCAACCATCTCTAACTCCAGCTACAGGTTGGTCCGGCGGTGCCGCTGCCACCCCCACCCCCCACATACCGCCGAAACTGTAAGAAGTGTATACCTCTCGTCTCCTACCCCGAAGCCAAACCCCAAGACCCACACCAAACACAACAACTCATCATGAACACCAACACCACACCCAACACTCCGACGGGGGTTTTTCTCCTCTGCTGTCGGCTAGATGGTCATCCCATGGCCTCCCTTGACCCACGGCTAGTGGAAACTCAGATCACCAGTCAGACAGAAACGCCCCTACACGCACACCACCTAAAAACGGGGCAGCTATTGATTCAGGCCTGGAACACCAAAGACGCCGACATATTAAAACGCATCCAATGGCTGGTAGGAGAAAAGGTCATTATATCACTAGACCGACACAGCAACACCTCTCAGGGAATCATACATGCATGGGAGCTGGCTTATATGACTGAGGAGAAATTGGCTGACAGATTAGCGAGCCAGGGCATCTTATCGGTCTACCGGCCCCCTGCCCCCAAAAACAAACCAAACACACACATTCTCATCCTCACTTTCACCTCCAAACAGCAACCCACACATGTCAAAGCCGGTTACATCACATACAAAGTAACACCTCGCGCACCCCTCCCTCGACGCTGCTCCTTCTGTCAAGGATATGGCCACACGAGGGGGGGGGGGGCTGCAAACACACAAACCCAACATGTGCCCTCTGTGCCGGCACACACCACACCAACACCCGCATCAGCCAAACGCGGCGATGTGTCGGTTGCGACGGCGACCATGGCTCCCGAGAAAAAAAGCCCGAGGCAAAAATCCCGAGCTCCCGACACTGCCCTAGGTGGAGGAAGGAGAAAGACATCATCCGACTCATCCACCTAGAAGGCTGGGACTCGTCTCGGGCAAGAGCGTGGGCCGCCGAACAGCATCCGTCGCAGCCCGCGATCAACCCCCTCGCCACCAAGAGCCGTCCACACAAATACACACATTAAATACGGCTACCACACTAGACTGAACCGACCCTAGTGGAAAAATCCTACAGGATTGTCCTGCACAATTGTGCAGGCCAGCGTCTTGAAGGATCCTGCAGGATTCTGTGTGAGATATTGATACAAGGATACTACAGGATCCTGCACATAAATCCTACAGGATCCTGCAGGATCCTGCAGGATCCTTCACATAGATCCTGTCGGATTCAGAACTGTCCTGCATGATCCTTCACATAAATCCTGCAGGATCCTTCACATAAATCTTGCGGAATCCTTCACATAAATCCTGTAGGATCTAGGGCTGTCCTGCAGGATCTTGCGTATAAATCCTGCAGAATCCTGCAGAATCCTTGCAGATGGGACATTTATTCAGCGGTTGGTTGGTTGTTGGTTTTACGACACGTCGACCGCTGAGTCATATAGCGTCGCCAATCTCTCACGCCGATTAGTCGCGGGCGAAGAGTAGCGACAGATGGATTATTCAGCGGCTATTGGCTATTGATTTTTACGACACGTCGACCGTTGAGTCATGTAGCGTCGCCAATCTCTCACGCCGATTGGTCGCGGGCGAAGAGTAGCGACAGGTGGGACCCGAACCCACAACCTTTCGATTGTGAGACGAGCATCTTACCCCTAGACCACTCGTCCCCTATTATTCAGCGGCATGCCGGCACAATAGGTAACCGAACTGTTGAAGCCTGAAGCCTAGTTATTACATTGAAGAACGAAGATGTCGAAAAGTACATGCATTTGTGAAAGCGTACAGGTCAGTCAGTTGAGTGAAGTAGACAGCTATTATGGCAGATGGCTATTGGACACAGAGCATTAGAGATAAGCCGATAAACAAGCAATAATTGACATGGTTAAGCACGATTAATGACACTGTCATCTTACATCAAAGGGTGAACCTTAAGTACACCACATCGTCTAATAGATGGCAGCACTCGCGCACAGCAGTCGACCGGCAAGCATGCTGGTGCTCTCACTCGCGCTCCACTACAACACAACTGTCCTGTAGGATCCTGCATGATCTGTCACATAAATCCAGTACATCCAGGGCTGTCCTGCAGGATCATGCACATAAATCCTGCAGAACCCTTCACATAAATCCTGTCAGATCCAGGGCTGTCCTGCATGATCCTGCACATAAATCCTGCAGGATCCTTCACATAAATCCTGTCGCATCCAGGGCTGTCCTGCAGGATTCTTTACACTAATCCTATTGGATCCATGACCATCCTGCAGGGTCCTGCATATAAATTGAATGCGAGCCTAGAGGATCCTGTGGTGTCCTGCATATAAATCCTATAGGGTCCTGCACATAAATCCTGCACGTTCCTGAACATAAATCCTATAGGGTCCTGCACATAAATTTTGTTGGATCCTGCACATAAATTTTGCTCGATCCTGCACATAAATTTTGCTGCATCCGGCATGTGAATCACACAGCATCCTGTACCTGAATTGTACATGACCCTTCATGGTTTTGTGAAGGATCTTGCATGATTATTGTCAGAATTCTGCACAATAAACCACATGATCATGTACAGTAGCCATGCACTCAAACCTTCTCGGAAGGGCGCCTCTTCCCGGCCGAAGGGGCGCCAGCTTCCATGGGGCGGGAGCACATGCTCCCAGCTCCCCTCCCCAGATATGCCACTGATAACTGCATCACATCAAACCTTTAAGACGGACCTGAATAGATATCTGTAAAATCCTGCAGGACAGTCATGCATGTCATTGGAATCCTGCAGGACAGTCATGCACGACACTACAATCCTGTAGGACAGCTTTCTATATTTCTCAAATCCTGCAGGGTTGTCGTGCAGGATCGCATGTCTGTGCAGGAGTGTCTGCGGAAATGTACAGGATCCTGTAGGATCGTGTGGATTTTCTGAGAATCCTGTAGGACTTTTTCACTAGGGGACTGCTCAAGGAAAACTCAGACAGACCCGACAATAGTCATCAGATCAGAACCCACAACACAGAACACGACACAAGCACTGGCACCATCCCCCATACCACCGCCCACACCACACTGCAAAGCACTCAAGCTATCACTCCTACCATGCCCACCAGAAACAGCTGAAGCACCACCAGCACCACTCACACGACGCAATAAACACACTAACCATTATGGACCAATCACAGACTCCGAGGTCGACTGCATTGGTTCAGACACCTCAGATAACACCCCTCAGACTACCCAAGTACCGACAACACGAGCAACCAAGAAACCAAACGCTACATCTACCAACAATCCACACACCACAACTACCAAGAAATCCAAAACTCGCACCAAAACGACCCGACATTAAACAGCATCCGAACAAACAATATCCGAACAATTATCCCTCCCACTCTTTCCCAACTCTACCCATGTCGTGTGTCAAAAGACGAAAAAAAAATACACAAAACAAACAAACAAACAAACAAACAAAACAAAACAAAACAAAACGAAACAAAACAGAACAAAACAAAACAAAACAAAACGAACAAAACAAAGAAAGAAAAGAACAGAAAAACGAACTCATAAAAATCCCAAACAGTGTATGACATGAAAGTGTTTCTTGCAATGTTCAACCGAAAGGCGATGACCCCCACCCCCACCCCCACCCTCCAACTACGCCCCGGCACCGACCGGACCACCAACTTCAACCTCTCTACAAAGTCGTAAACAGCCGATATCACCTGACGGTGGCAGGCTGGTACACCTCAATCACTCCCCCCAAGCTGGCTTATGTGCGCAGCATGCATGCCGAAGTCGATCAGCGTATCGCCTTTTCTATATAAGTGATTGATAATCAAACTAAACTGTGATACATCCCGAAGCTCTATATTGTAAATTTACGCCGCACTAGAGGGTGATGAAGTCCCAGCAATCGAGACCTGATTTATGGCGCATGAATAGTGCAGAAGTTCAGTCAGAGGGTGGTCAATGACCCCTTATGTACGGCTTGAATACGTGGTCGACTCAGTACCAATTCAGGACGGTGGACAGTGAAGCAAAGTAGAGTCAAGCGATACTTCGGATGGGCTCATCTGCTCAGTTCGTATTCCCACCACTAGCACATCGGTAAAGTCAGTGAGTCGCTCGATCTGGACCGGAATCTTGATTACCAGTGCGAAGACAGAAGCGAACAACGCATGCTGCACCGCACTCTATCATGTGACAACAATTAGTGGGACTTCCCCACCAAACATTCCCGTCATCTCAACTCCGGATCCTTGGATGATAGACAGAGGTCCATGTGCGTGCCATCTTGGCCAATGGAAAACATGCTCATGGAGTGTTGCAGGGGAAATCCGACCTTAAGGGTAATCCGACAGCAGGCAGAGCTTGGAAAAATCCACGCAACGGAAGTCGGACAATCGCAATGCTTCTCCACATCCCCGTCCAGTTCAATAGCTAGATCTAAAAATGGAGAATCAATGCACCGGAGCCGGCTGCAGATCTCCCACGAAGCCAGGGGAGGTCCAAGTGCTTATTTTCAAGACATATTTTCGGATTGAATATGGAAAGTGACAACTTAACGCCGGCAGGGTACCAAACCAAGGAGTTCTACCCCCTCTTCCCGACCCACCCGGGATCTCCAGACATGCACCGAAGACTGCGGCACAAAAAGCCAGACAGACGTACCCATGCCACTCACAGCGTGACAGCTTTGTGGCAGCAGCAAGCCTCAGTGTACCAGATGCCGAGCACCTCTGATGGTACGTCTGTCGTGCTCTCCTGTCTGAATTTGGGATGCGAACGTCAACACCGTTTTGACCGAACTCAGTTGGTATCACTCCTCGACATGCCAGATGACAACACGCACATTGTAACGATGTTAAAGTTAATGCGAACATGCAAGCCTCTGGAATGCCAACAATGCATCTCAAGACCGCGCGCGGCACGTGCCCGGACGGGCGCACCGATGACGGACTGTCTGAGAATGTTGCCCCGTTCACAATCACTCCTAATATGTCCCGACGCCGACTCTGGCCGTCGCCCGCCGCGTGACGTGGTCGCCACCGACCGGGAACCTCCGTGACCCTACAGGTTGCCATGCCGACAGCCCCACCCCTGGAGGTAACTTCGTCTGCACGGAGCCAATGCCAAGCTCGTCGGTGCACGCGAACGTGACCTGTTGACCCCTCCCGCGCCGCTCCCATGATGGCCGCTGCACAACCGAGCCAATCCCAGCCCGTTTCACTTTTGGGTTGGCGCGTCATGTCAAGCTAACCAATGGGAGCACCGCTTGTACTTAGATGATGTATTTGCGTAGGTAGTGCCATGTTTATATATATGTGTGTGCTGAGGAAATAAAAGAGAAGCCCCGCAGACCGTCAGAAGAGGGTTCCAGAGAGAACGAGCGTTTTCTTGTCAAAGCGAGCGAGGCTCGCTCATCACGGCTAAGGTGTAGGCGACTACGAAGTAAACTCTGTCTTCACGTATCATTTTATTCCGGGGTTTTAAATATCGCATACGCTTTGTCCAACTAGTCTACTCATGGCCAGGGAAGAAACTACCCTATAACATTGTGCTGTGCGGACGTCGCCTTCCTATCTCCTGTGCAAAGTTAAAACCCGTTGCGTCGATTTTTTGGAAAAAACGCGACGTGATGGGTTTTGACTCTGTGCAGCAGCTATCAGACGTGGGCTTCCGTGCAATTTGTACCACTCGTCGACTCATCGCATTTGTGCATACAATATAAAAATTGAATAACTAGCAGTTGCGGACACAAAATGATCTCAGCAGTCAACACGCCCTGAAGCCCAAATGACTAACAGTTGCGTTGGGTTGCCATGACGACGTTTTTTTTTGTGTGAGCAAGACGCCTGGGACGTGAGAAAGTGTCCGTTGACATGACAACGTGTTTTTGTTGTTTGAGCAAGATACCTGGGACATGAGAGAGCGTCAGTTGGACTCGTTGGTGCTCGAGACCTCACGCAGATCATTCGTGGACCTGTGGTAGACGAGCCTCAAACCTGACATAGTATTCTATTTTGTCACCTTGTCACTAACTATACTTCACCCATTCCGCCTCTTGATATTCTCATCCGCTACACGATAGCATCGTTCCGACTAGTTCGTAAGCTTAAGCAATCACCAATGCCAAGTACTAGTGACGGGCAGCACTACACAATGTATCCTCCACAGCCCAGTTTCAGGTGCAAGATACAGCAAGATAGAAGTAGGCTAAATATTACCGGTCCAGTTGTTTAGAACACATTATATCGCAATACATTGCATGCCAACAGTTGCCTTGGGACCTCTTTCGAGCAGATAGCTAAGATAAGTTCAATAACTCACCGTAATTATGAAGTAATATCCCCGGAGTCAGCAACGCACTCCACGAGCCGACCTCCCGGCGGCGGACGGCTATCGCTTGTGAACTACGAAATGGCGGACGGAATTTGTAGCTCATACGGCACAATGGTAACGTTAACATATTCCACTGTATCTGTGGTCCATCCGTCATGGCATGTTTAAATTGGGCTATCTGCAGGATTCAACATCCATAGACTTTACGAAATCCAACATCCCAAGGTTCGACGCGGTCCAACATCCGTAGATTTCACTCGGTCGAACACACGTAGACTTCACGCGACTCTACTTCCAAGATAGGAACTTTGCCGCTACTCTGAGCATCTTCATCCCATGTCGTTCTCTTATGAACATCGTCTCTAAGTAGATTGTATCATTTCCATAAGGACATTACTTTTTCTGCAGTAGTTTCCTGTCACCTAAAATGTGATAATTTTATTGGAGGGTCTGTGTATCACAATGGATAAATGTTGCCAAGCTATAAGACTGATACACGCTTCAATGCGACATGATATGACATTCAATAGCTTAAGTGAGAAAGGTCGAACATTCGCTTTCAAATCCAGCAAACCGCCATGTGGTTAACCTTTCCTAACGCCGGCATCAGGTAGACGAAACTAAGTGTTTTGTGGCTCTATTGGCACACCATATAGCCTGAACAAACCCTATTGGCATGCGAAAAATGATATCACAGCAAAAACTGCGACACCGAAATGCTATTCAACGCAGTCTTTCCATCCCATATTCACCTTGATTGACATATTTTTTTCATTCCACATAGTCCTTAGTGTTTTCCAAATTTGCATGCCGAGAATATCACGGACAAAAAAAAGATTGGCACCATGCAGAGAAGTTGCGCTTAAACAGGCCCCGGGCCTCTGTGGCTTGTGGTAACTATGGAAACCTCGTCTGGACCGCGGTAGCTTGGCAATAGGCATAACTTCGAATGAACTACTGCCATTTGCCCTCTTTTAATTGCCATCTAAGATTTCAAACGACAACGGGTGGCGTCGGCCCTTCGGTTTGAACTTAGTGACTCTGCTCAGAGCAGCGTAGCAGTCCACCCCCGACAACAACACCTCAGCGACTCCTGACTCCTGAGCGTTGGGGGCTCCCTCTCGCATCTCGCTGAGCGACGGCCGTACCTTACAACCCGCCACACCCGGCGGAAGTCACGGAGAGCCGTCGACCGGCCATCGGCACATAGACGCCGGCTCAGCAGCTTGGAGCGCCGGACCAGGCAGGTACTGCGATACGGCAGGCAGCGGCCGGCAAGTTCGAGCATATATAGGTATACACACACACACACACATATATATATATATATATATATATAGAGAGAGAGAGAGAGAGAGAGAGAGAGAGAGAGAGAGAGAGAGAGAGAGAGAGAGAGAGAGAGAGAGAGAGAGAGAGAGAAAGAAAGAAAAAGAGAGAGATTTGACTATTCAATTAAATGCCAAAGCTACCACAAGAACACAACTTCGGTACATCACAACGCAGGTTCGAAATATCAAACTCATTATCCCAAGGAATTCTGAAGTCCACCAGATAATTCACGTCCATTCCATCAGTTCATCGCCCGTAAATTCGCTCACGATATGCATGGCAATACACGATTACAACTAGATTACGCGTCAGGTTATGCAAATTACTAGGCACGATCAGACGACTGATTCCAGTCCAAGATTAGCATTCTATTTGTAGCGCGCGGCGATGGCGAGACCTGCCGTTGGCCGGGCGCGTGCACCACGCTGCAGATTATGGTGCCAGACGAACCACCAGTATCGTTGGTCACCACGGGCAGTGGATACTCCCACTCAACCAGATGCTGCCTCTCGGCCGTGTAATGGTCGCGGCGCACCTGCTGACCTCGGACTTCATCGCTGTTTATGGTGGTGGCAGCATCAGAGGTCAAGATAGTTTCAAGTTTGCTACACACTATAAATGAAATACCGCGTTTTGCTACCGTCGCGTGGGTACGCTAAGCACAAAACATCTATAGGGACCGAAAATGTAGCAGTTTATGCTCGTTGTTACCACCAGTACCATGGCAATGTCCATAATTCGTTGACGTAACATAATTATTTGTATTTTGCGTGCCGTTCATTTCAAGCGTAGTTAGCTATTCAGGTTTTGGGTGCATCATCGGCACTGATCATGCAGCGCCCACAACGAAACGACTTAAATGATGACTACACTACCCGAGTATAATGGGCGAGCGATCGATTCGTTGCCGCGAATGTCACATAGCGAGAGCAGCTGCGGCAGTTCAAATAGTGTCTGTACTAATCGGCCGCGAGCTGAAGGCATGAGAGCGATATGTGATGCATGGGTGCGACCATAGCAACTAGGGCATTCCGTGCATCATCACCGCAAACAACACAGGGGAACAATTGTCTTATTCTATGTTGCATGCAATTTTTCAACTGATTTCATGCATTTTTTTAACGCTTATTCTAAACCTGAAATCGGTTTTCCTCTACATGCTCTAGTTTGTATGCAATTTGACACTTGTAATTTTCGCAAAAAGAACACCCAGCTATTTACACTAGGGATAGCTTGAGAACTGGGCTTAGCTCTACCCTGCCCTAAGCTAGCCTAACCTAACCTAACCTAACCCTAGACTAATTGTGCTAATATTTTTGCAAACGTAAATTTCCTTTATCTGTATTGCCAATTTTGGATTCCAGAGATTTATTATAGATTCACGAAAAAAAATAACATCTGGTTTTCTTTGTTTCAGATCTGATATCGTGGCTTCTTCAAGAAGACATAAATGTGCAAAGAATCCTGATGCACCCTGTTATGTGTGCGGCTGCTACACACTTCTTCGTCAAAGGCGCAATATAACATCGTTTGTGAGGCGTGCCTATAATGCCTATTTTGAAGTTCCCCTCGGAGACCAAGACAAGAAATGGGCTCCTCATATCGTGTGTCATAATTGTGAGGAAATGCTTCGTGACTGGACAAAAAGAAAACGAAAGGGTCTGCCTTTTTGAGTTCCCATGGTTTGGCGAGAACCCAAAGACCACACAACCGACTGCTATTTTTTCCCGGTCAACACGAAGGGTGTCGGCGAGAAAAACCGGCGTAAGATCTCCTATCCCAGCACTCCCTCAGCAATGTGACCTACTCCGCACTCTGATGAAATCCCGGTTCCAGTTTTTAATTTTTGTTTTTCACATCTGAAGATGAAGGCAGTGGACATGATCAGGAAGGTGACGAGGGTTGTGACAATGAGCTTCAAAAAATTGTTCCAGAATCAGAAGCCTCCTCATCTGATACCAAACAGTCAGAAGCCCCTCAGCAGTTTAGCCAACCAGAACTGAAGGACTTAGTGAGTGATTTGGGGCTCTCCAAGAAAGCAGTTGAAGTATTAGCCTCCAGGCTGCAAGAAAAAAAATATTGACTCATCTACGAAAGTTTCATATTTCCGAAAGCGGTATAAGATTTGTGTGGACTTTTTTTTCAGAAGATAAGCAGTTTGCTTACTGCCACGATATCACAGGTCTTCTCAGGGAATTAAGTGTTACCTCGTATATTGCAACATAATAGCAATTATTTCTTGATAGCTCTTAGCGCAGCCTCAAGTGTATTCTCTTGCACAATGGCAATGTTTATAGAGCGGTTCCAGTTGGTCACTCAGTGCATTTGCGAGAACAATATGACATTAAAATTGTCATTGACTTACTCAAATATCACGAGCACAACTGGATTATTGGTGTGGACCTGAAGATGGTCAACTTGCTCCTTGGCCAACAGAAAGGCTTCACGAAGTGTCCATGCTTGCTGCCTACCGTACTCGAACACACACGTTTTAAGCATGTTGGTAAATGCAATGGGAAGGATTACACCTGCAAGAAATTCTGAAAGATGTAGTGACTGACTAGACAAGATAAGAGGTATGTCTCTCCTAGATCCTTCTCCTCCTTCCAATGACGTAAAGCTGTCTGAAGTTGAACCTTCGACTCAATCTCGGAACTTGCGGGACAGCCGAGCACAGTACTCAAACGACTGAAACTCTTCGGATTGCGAATATTGCACAGGATCAGCCAATGTTTACTGACAATGTTTCAAGTGATGTGAGGCATACGATCCTCGTAGCAAGCCCTAGAGACCAAGGTCGGCTCACCACGGGTTCAGCGGAGACCATGCCGGTTCGGCGACACTGTGGTCTCGGTCTCGTGCTGTACCCGGCGACCTTCTCAGTTATTCCCATGAACTGGTCTCTCTCCGCCGGTACAGCAGCACTTTGGCCTACGGTCATACTCTACCCAGCAGCCCTCGCAAAAATTGCCAAGAATCACGGTCTGCCCCCCCCCATAAAAGCAAGGGCAGTTCTTGGGGGCAGTTCTTGGGTTAAGAGTACATTTGCCATCTTTGCAAGTCCTGATTCACCAGAATCACCATGGTATGCCCATAAGTTCATCGGCTGGGACAGTCGCAGCGGAGCCCCGAGATAGGGCGCAATGCTGGCCAGGTCCATCAGCTGCGACACTCACGGTAGAGCCCACAAACGCATCACAATGCTGACCAGGTCCATCGGCTGCGACACTCAAGGTGGAGCCCACAAACGCATCGCAATACTGACCAGGTCCATCAGCTGCGACAGTCGCAGGCCCAGCTTGACGGTGACGCGGTCACTGGCGTTGAACACGGGACGGATGAGCCGGTTGTAGTTGGAGAGCAGATCATCGTACAGCCGCCTGGCGTCCGGGTTGGCGCGCGCGCCGGGTGTCGCCGCCAGCGTCACGAGCAGCGTCACGGCCAGCGTCACGGCCGACCGCGGGCGGGCGGCGGGCGGCGGCGGTGCCGGCATCACGCGGTCGGGCCAGCCGGTACGCCTGACCGAGAGCCTGCCGACGCCGACTGGACGCGCCTGAACACGGCCATGACCGCATCCGGCGCGTGCAGCACGCACCGGGCTGTTCCGCCGCCGACTGCCGCCCGTCGGCCGACTGGCGGCCGCGCGGCCGAGACACCTGCCGGCCGCCGCCGCAAGCTCGCCGCGTAATGCAATTTCTGTATTGGCGCGTCACGTGACGCCCGCTGCAGTCGGCGGGGCGCCTGAGCGGACGATTTTCTCGCACCGAGGAGAAGAGTCAATGCAGTCGGTCGGCAATAACACGCGTCGTGTCGCAGAAGTCGACGCATCTCGACGGGACGCCAGCCGGATTAGCCGCCGTCTGGAATCGATAGCATCCAGCGTAGGAGCGGACGGCTGAGTTGCGCTTCCGCGGAGAGTTGACTCGCCTACTGCAGCAAACAATGTTTGCATGCGTTGTTGTGACATGCTGGAGAGAGCCCGCCGCAACCGTGATCACCTATACCGCCCCCACTCCATGTCTTAGTTATCTCTCCCGTTGCACTTCCTGGTTCATACCCGTCATCGCGTAGTCTATGAATGTGACCAGAGCCAATCGAAGAGACTTTGTTCCAAACACCAATCAGCAACACATTACCTGTTGGCTTCAAATTCTCCAACTTCAGATTATCCACGTCCCTATGCCTATGACCTTCTGGTTATGGAGCTGACAGCTGCATGTACAGGACCAGGCGTCGTCATGCAGCGGGAAAATTTTGAATAAAAATGGTGTTCACCCCAACTTCTCTTGGCAGCTGAAAACAACATTCACCCTGTTGTGTCCACAGTGTTGGTCGAAGTGCTCGCAGTTTCAGAACTAAGTAAACACAAATTTCGACAATTTGACACGGTGCATTCAAATTTGGCATGAGTGCTTGACAATTGGCATAGAAACCCGATTGTGGAAATGGTGTCTTCCAGTTTCGCATTTTCCATTTCGGCACATGTATCTTGAGAACATTCTGTTTGAACCGAAATATGCTTCAATATTGCCAAAATCACGATCATCCGCCAAATATTTGGTATTTATCTCCAACATAAATACACTGCACCGAATTTTCAAATTAGCACAGGTGGCATGGTCCTTTTGTGTGACAGCCTTGCCGCTCCGCTCAGTTCAGCCTCCATCGGACGGACACCAGCCACGCGGTCGCCCCGCCTCGGGGCACGCAGGTCGCGCGACATGACGGCATCACCATGTGATCGGCGGCGGCTGGCTGGCTGGCTGGCTGGCTGGCTCTTGGTCAGTGCTGGCTGAACTGGTTTCGACTGTGTTCCGCCGTTGTGTGTGTTCTTTGGACAAAATAATGCGTGCTTTAATTGCGTGTATTGTGGGGAAAACGCTACAAACATAAGTAAATGATCGGATATAGTTTCGATAGAAGGAATTAGGTGTTGAAGAGCTGCAACAAAAAAGCAACAACAAAAAAAAACAATTTTGAAGCTGTAAAAGCGTGTCCATCAGGCGTGACTGGATCAATTCACTCAGATGAACCCTGGTAGTAATACAGGAGGTTAACATGAACGTGTTTCCTACTTCGCAATTAGACGACACTGTCGTTGTATCCTTGTGCTGCTAGTCCGACGTGAAGTTCTAGTCAACGTTCCAGTCCTGCACATGTTAGTACACAAGTGCGCATGTACTCAAAATCCAGAGTTATATAGTAACCAGAGTGCGGAACACCGGCCTGTGCGAATGGTCAGGCTGCCATTCATCCAGGTCGGCGCGCAAGTCCGGAGTTCTAACGACCGAATCTGCAATCATTTTGAGAGGGTATTCTGTGCCGCAGCACACCAGAGCATACCGGATTAGCCGACCAGCTGCTTTTCGGCTCTGGCGAACGTGGTCGAAGTGACAGCTGGCCTGTCTGATTGTCGGTGTGCAGCTGGAAGCCTGGCGAATTGGTGTAGTGACAGCTGGACAGCCTGGCGAATGTGTTGGTAGTGACAGCTGGCCTGTCTGGCGAATGTGGTTAGTGACAGCTGGACAGCCTGGCGAATGTGTTGGTAGTGACAGCTGGACAGCCTGGCGAATGTGGTGGTAGTGACAGCTGGCCTGTCTGGCGAATGTGTTGGTAGTGACAGCTGGCCTGTCTGGCGAATGTGTTGGTAGTGACAGCTGGCTGTCTGGCGAACGTGGTCTAGTGAAGCTGGGCCTGGCGAATGTGTTGGTAGTGACAGCTGGCCTGTCTGGCGAATGTGGTCGTAGTGACAGCTGGACAGCCTGGCGAATGTGTTGGTAGTGACAGCTGGACAGCCTGGCGAATGTGTTGGTAGTGACAGCTGGCCTGTCTGGCGAATGTGTTGGTAGTGACAGCTGGCCTGTCTGGCGAACGTGGTCGTAGTGACAGCTGGACAGCCTGGCGAATGTGTTGGTAGTGACAGCTGGACAGCCTGGCGAATGTGTTGGTAGTGACAGCTGGCCTGTCTGGCGAATGTGTTGGTAGTGACAGCTGGCCTGTCTGGCGAACGTGGTCGTAGTGACAGCTGGACAGCCTGGCGAATGTGTTGGTAGTGACAGCTGGCCTGTCTGGCGAATGTGTTGGTAGTGACAGCTGGCCTGTCTGGCGAACGTGGTCGTAGTGACAGCTGGCCTGTCTGGCGAATGTGTTGGTAGTGACAGCTGGACAGCCTGGCGAATGTGTTGGTAGTGACAGCTGGACAGCCTGGCGAATGTGTTGGTAGTGACAGCTGGCCTGTCTGGCGAATGTGTTGGTAGTGACAGCTGGACAGCCTGGCGAATGTGTTGGTAGTGACAGCTGGACAGCCTGGCGAATGTGTTGGTAGTGACAGCTGGCCTGTCTGGCGAACGTGGTCGTAGTGACAGCTGGCCTGTCTGGCGAATGTGTTGGTAGTGACAGCTGGCCTGTCTGGCGAATGTGTTGGTAGTGACAGCTGGACAGCCTGGCGAATGTGTTGGTAGTGACAGCTGGCCTGTCTGGCGAACGTGGTCGTAGTGACAGCTGGACAGCCTGGCGAATGTGTTGGTAGTGACAGCTGGCCTGTCTGGCGAATGTGTTGGTAGTGACAGCTGGCCTGTCTGGCGAACGTGGTCGTAGTGACAGCTGGACAGCCTGGCGAATGTGTTGGTAGTGACAGCTGGACAGCCTGGCGAATGTGTTGGTAGTGACAGCTGGCCTGTCTGGCGAACGTGGTCGTAGTGACAGCTGGACAGCCTGGCGAATGTGTTGGTAGTGACAGCTGGACAGCCTGGCGAATGTGTTGGTAGTGACAGCTGGCCTGTCTGGCGAATGTGTTGGTAGTGACAGCTGGCCTGTCTGGCGAATGTGTTGGTAGTGACAGCTGGCCTGTCTGGCGAACGTGGTCGTAGTGACAGCTGGACAGCCTGGCGAATGTGTTGGTAGTGACAGCTGGCCTGTCTGGCGAACGTGGTCGTAGTGACAGCTGGACAGCCTGGCGAATGTGTTGGTAGTGACAGCTGGCCTGTCTGGCGAACGTGGTCGTAGTGACAGCTGGACAGCCTGGCGAACGTGGTCGTAGTGACAGCTGGACAGCCTGGCGAATGTGTTGGTAGTGACAGCTGGCCTGTCTGGCGAACGTGGTCGTAGTGACAGCTGGACAGCCTGGCGAATGTGTTGGTAGTGACAGCTGGACAGCCTGGCGAATGTGTTGGTAGTGACAGCTGGCCTGTCTGGCGAACGTGGTCGTAGTGACAGCTGGACAGCCTGGCGAATGTGTTGGTAGTGACAGCTGGCCTGTCTGGCGAATGTGGTCGTAGTGACAGCTGGACAGCCTGGCGAATGTGTTGGTAGTGACAGCTGGCCTGTCTGGCGAATGTGTTGGTAGTGACAGCTGGCCTGTCTGGCGAATGTGGCTGTACGCTGAAGCCTGGGAATGTGTTGGTAGTGACAGCTGGCCTGTCTGGCGAACGTGGTCGTAGTGACAGCTGGACAGCCTGGCGAATGTGTTGGTAGTGACAGCTGGACAGCCTGGCGAACGTGGTCGTAGTGACAGCTGGACAGCCTGGCGAACGTGGTCGTAGTGACAGCTGGACAGTCTGGCGAATGTGTTGGTAGTGACAGCTGGCCTGTCTGGCGAACGTGGTCGTAGTGACAGCTGGCCTGTCTGGCGAATGTGTTGGTAGTGACAGCTGGCCTGTCTGGCGAATGTGTTGGTAGTGACAGCTGGCCTGTCTGGCGAACGTGGTCGTAGTGACAGCTGGCCAGCCTGGCGAACGTGGTCGTAGTGACAGCTGGACAGCCTGGCGAATGTGTTGGTAGTGACAGCTGGACAGCCTGGCGAATGTGTTGGTAGTGACAGCTGGACAGCCTGGCGAATGTGTTGGTAGTGACAGCTGGCCTGTCTGGCGAACGTGGTCGTAGTGACAGCTGGACAGCCTGGCGAATGTGTTGGTAGTGACAGCTGGCCTGTCTGGCGAATGTGGTCGTAGTGACAGCTGGACAGCCTGGCGAATGTGTTGGTAGTGACAGCTGGCCTGTCTGGCGAACGTGGTCGTAGTGACAGCTGGACAGCCTGGCGAATGTGTTGGTAGTGACAGCTGGCCTGTCTGGCGAATGTGTTGGTAGTGACAGCTGGCCTGTCTGGCGAATGTGTTGGTAGTGACAGCTGGACAGCCTGGCGAATGTGTTGGTAGTGACAGCTGGCCTGTCTGGCGAATGTGGTCGTAGTGACAGCTGGACAGCCTGGCGAATGTGTTGGTAGTGACAGCTGGCCTGTCTGGCGAATGTGGTCGTAGTGACAGCTGGACAGCCTGGCGAATGTGTCGGTAGTGACAGCTGGCCTGTCTGGCGAACGTGGTCGTAGTGACAGCTGGCCAGTTGATCATCGTGAGCAATAACGGCATGAGGTGCCATTAGGGCCATAGCCATAAGTGCCATACAATAAGGTGCCAATAAGGTGCCATATACAATAAGGGACGTTGGACGAGTGACGACAAGAGGCGGACTATGGCCTCCCCATGTCCCAGGCACAGGACTGAGCACCAAATCGCGACAGAAGCTTGCCGACTGACTACAATTGCTTCTCTTGTCAGCCTCTGAAGACCTTATTACGTTATATTTTCGTGAAAATACACGGATTTCGGAAATATGTATGTTTCCGCAACTTATAATTCATCCAGTATGTGCTAATTGAGGTCAGGTGGAAGACACTGAATTATCTGGAATAATTACAGCTGGGTTGACCTACTAGCAATGGATTGAACTTCCCGTCCCCCACCTTAGGTACTAAGGTTAAAGGATAAAGTGTAATTCTGACTGAAATAATTTAGACTTGAAATGCTCTAGGAAAAATGATACCCGGATTTAAAAGCCTGACAGTCCGGCTCTTCTGAGCCAGCAAGAATCGCTTTGATGAACCTTTTCATGTATAGAATAGAACAGGGTTGCTGTTTTATATACATTTGAGGGATAAGTGGCCCCTCAATGTTCGCTTTGCCCCTCCCTCCCCCTTTCAACAATTTTAACTTTTAACATGGGGCCGTATGAAGAGTGCCCCCCCCCCCCCAATAATTTCAGAAATCAACACCCGTGCAAGAGAGTAGACTCGCTCGGGCTTCGATCTCGCTCGCCATTGTACCTTCGGGAAAGGTTTTGGAACTGAGGTCCTCTGCTCCCGGGGATTCGCGAGATGATCTCAGGGGTCCACGTCAGATAAGTTGAGGAATAGTGTGTGTGACCAGGGGTGTTTTTTGTACACTTTTTGAGGGGCGTACCCCCCTCCCATGTTCAATTTTGCCCCTCCAATAGTGACTTTGTCCCCCCCCAATATGAAATGGAAATGGGCATGCAGCGAAAAGCATACAACTGCGGGCTGTGATCGGAGCGGGAGCGCCGATGGCTCCGCCGATGGCTCTGCCGATGGCCCTGAAAATAGTGACGTCCGTCCGTTCAATCTGGTGACCTGTCACTCAGGACGGTTTCCAGGTGACTGACCGCCAGCATTAACGTCGCGTCTATACCCTGTAGTGTGACCAGCGTACAGGTGTCCGGAGACACTGCGCCGACTGGCACCGTCTGCGCTGCTGAGTATCCTGCAGCCATTGCTGACACCAGACCTGAAGCCGAGGCTTCCAAGAATCTGTCAACTGCGGTGGCCAGTTGGTCCAGCGGAGCTTCCTCTGACAACAGCGATAATGCTGCCCAAGCTGCCTGCGGCAGCCGTTGAAGACATAGCTCTTCAACAGCTCACGGTCGTGTGGGGCATCTCCTGCTGTACCCAGTTCGAAGGAGCATGCGCAAGAGCAACTGGAACGGCTGCTGGTCTCCGAGCTGTTGGCGGGGATCTAGGGCTTCCAGAAGGGCCGCTTGCGATTGCGCCAACCTACGCCTCAGGCAGGCCACAAAACTGGGCGTCTGGGCCGTGATAATATCTGCACCTATGTGGTGATGGACACAGAAAGGCTTGCCACCAGCAGGTCGAACTTGGTGCTGTCTTCTTGGATTCCAGCCACTCGAAACGCACAGTCCGTCTGGGTCGGCTAGAGGTCTGTCTTTTCCGGAAGAAAGAGAAAACTGATAGGCTGAACGCGGCCAGCTGCTGGCTTGCAAATGCAGGAGTCAGGAGCAAATACAACGGGGAGAGAACTGGGGGCATGTGCCTCCCTCCCATGGAAGGTGGCCGATCCTCCTGCCGGGAAAAGGCGTCCCTCCGGGAAGGCTCGAGTTTCTTTAGCCCCATATATTCTTTAGTCAGGAGCGCCCCCACCCCCTGAGAGAAAAAGGCACCTCTTCAGTGTGCTCGAATGGACTCCCCTATAACCTTTCTGCCAGAGGCTCCCCTCGGAAGGAAAAGACACTCCTCCAGGCAGGAGCGGGTTCAGAAATTGTCATGAGGGGAACTTTGTCTCTGGGGGAGGGTGCTTCTAGCTAAAAAAAAAATGAGGTGTGAGGTGCACTCGGGCCTTCCCGGAGGGACGCATTTACCTGCCAAGGTGCGCATGTGACTGAAAAAAAAATTCGACGAGTTCACTCAAACACACAGAATGGGGCCTTTGCCTTCCAAGGAGCGCCTCTGGCTGAATAATTCGAGGGAGATGCACTCGAGTACACTGAAAGGACGCCTTTTATTTCGAGGGGGCACCTCTGGCTAAAAGTTCGACAGGGATGCACTCGAGCTTTCCCGGAGAGGAACCTTTTCACTGCCGAAGGGGCGCCAATGTCCATGGGGGCCATATGACTTCAGTGCCACCCCTGCATCCGCCCCTGCCTCCAAGTACTTTCGCAGTGGCGTCCCTCCGAATAAATGGCGCCCCTTCAGACAAGTGCCCCATGGTAATTCCTGAATCCGCCCATGGCAGAAGTCACCGGCGCTGGCAGGACCGCCACGCTGCAGACGTTAAAATGTTCAGTTTTGAAAAGTACTATTTTTGCACATCCTTGTCCTTTTCCCGGGCCTAAAGCATGGTGTATGACTCATCACCGGATGCCAAATCTTCATAATGGGGAATAAATATTTTCCGATATATTTTTGACTATATGTATAATGAATACCTTCTTTTATATTATCCGTGCCTTGTACTATGACGACTACTTTGCCTATCTCGCAGGCATGTACCTACTTGGGGAGAGGCGACGCATTCGTATTTACCATATAAGACATATAGGACATATCAAACGGAGGGACAACAAAAATGGATACTTCTTAAAACAGCTACAGAGAACTGCAAAACAGTACATAAGCAGCAAAATATTGCATTAATATACGACAAATTACAGCCATCTTGATTCCATTACATCAGCTAATCAGACAGCCCAGCCGAGAGTCGTCCACATTTAATGCCATGTACTGTACTTACCTGCTGTTATTCCGGCCTTCTCATTCACAGAAATCACGCTTGCTTGCATGTGACCAGATTTTGTTCCCAGCATTGGTTTTCCCCCTGTCCATGTGTACCGGCTTCTTTCCCTAGATAGTTGTGTAGTCTCACACCCTCAGTACGACTTAAATATTGATAGTCCACGTAACAAGTGTGTGTCTGTGATAATACAGGCAGCAAGTATACATGTGCAATATTTTCGTTCGACGTTGGTGACGAGGGGCCCAAATCCATATTGACAATATTTGTTCTGCTACTTCAGTTTACAGAGACGCTACGAGACATGGATCAAGATCACTTCTACATCGCTCACGACGGATGCTTTATTCCACCCCATGCATACCCTTCCTAGTAGGGCGCTGGTACTGGTAACGGGGTTGAGGTTACAGCGGTGTAATGTGATCGTTTACAGGGGTGTGACATGGTCACACACATGCATTTGTACATCTTGGTGTTGCAGCCTGGCTGTTGGTGGGAGACCGCGGTAGATAGCAAATGACGGTCGCATTTATAAATACTTCTGAATGTTGTGTTATGTGCCCTGATATTATTAAAGGCGTTGTATTATTTTCTTCATCAGGGAATTTTCCAACATCCATCACACCTTCATATTTTCATGACAAGTTACTAGAATGTGAAGGTCAGAAGGGGCCTGATTTGATTTAGATTGCCAGATATCGTCATACTTAGCACTTATTCTTCCACAGATGTTTCTCAGGCAGCGTTCACCTTACATGTTTACACTAGCTGTTCAGGAGTGAGCGAGCGTTGCGAGCGAGCGCAGTGATACATATGTTAAAGCCCACTTAGTCTTCCTTGCTCGAATTTTGGGGATATCTGGAACTCGGCCTCTTTTCAGATGATATCGGTATTAGAACAACTAAGGTGAAAACGATGCGTGAGGTAGGTTTAACTGACAGGTGCAATTGACAAGGATTAAATATTGTCATTATTTTCACCATCAAGAAAGAACACATAGATATGACCAGAAATCGATTAAACAGCTACAAATACTAACTCAACATTATATATTGAATGTCTGAACGCAATCCGCTCCACCGTCTCAGTCTGTGGAATGCATGTTCGTATGACCGGAGCCTTGATTCCCAACCTGGGTGCATTTCTGGGTGTCCTGCCCGCAAATATTAATATTAATAATGTATTAATAGTTTGCCATCACGCATGTGTGTGGATGGGCTCGTAGATTGTCGGGTACCATTGCTCGTTGATATATGAGCAACGGAGGAAACGTGGCTAGTGAACTCTTGCGCACGGATAGAACGGAACATTAACGCAAATTGCATTCGCTGTTCTTTTATTGGGCTTTCAATTGAGTCGGACAATTTCCTACCCCTGAAGTGATAACCTGGTGTTCTAGACGTGTGGTTTATTTTTATCTTAATCTTGAGCATCACACCCTTTGCAAATTTTTATATCAGCAGATTATGTAGCCTAAATTTAGCTGCGAACATAATTGAGGACAGGGTCGAGTAACACGCGCGCCGGAGGGCTTCTCACATACCGCGCATAGGAGGGGGAGGAGGAATCGACCCTGACCCTAAGATTTCGGAAACTACTGATGCTATAAGCACAACATTTGGAGAATAGATTATGGATATTGTGAACTCATTTCAGTACAGATGTCAGGACCCTAGATTAACGCTTTCAGGGTTAAATGAGGTCGAGTTCGGCCATCACACCGCGCCGTCGTTACCACATCGAAGAAGCCTTCGTGACTTTGAACGCCCAGCAGCCGTAGCCCGGTCGGTCGATTTGGCATCCCCGCAATTCCAATATTTGCCAACGGATTTCGATTTTTGTTGCTCATCGATTTTTTTAACAAAGTCACAAGATTGCATTACGATATCGCCGCCCGTTTATGAGATAACGGAAAAAAACAGGACAATAGGGCGGATAACGCCCCCTCCCCACTCCCCCGGTGCGCGGGTTAACAGGCCCATCTTATGCTTACAGCAATCCTGTAGCATTTTGCGCCCCCCCAAATAATTTTCATAAAACAACACCTATGTGTGTGACTGAAGTATGGGCACCCACAATTCTGAAGTTCCAACTTTGTTTGGAA
This sequence comes from Ashinkailepas kermadecensis, assembly GCA_034440615.1. Taxonomy (NCBI): domain Eukaryota; kingdom Metazoa; phylum Arthropoda; class Thecostraca; family Neolepadidae; genus Ashinkailepas; species Ashinkailepas kermadecensis. The sequence goes on from JAOTOM010003527.1 coordinate 79,616, forward strand.
GCATACGAAAACAGCAAATCGGTTCCACTGTAAGCATTAATTAACGAATATCCATATCAGCATTGCCATCAATTTGATCTTCACATGAAGGGTAGCTCCGGAGCAAAGGAGCAAGGAGCAAAGGCGCCCTGGGTCCGGAGCCCACCTGGGATTTGCGTCTGGTGTCGGATTTCCCCATGTGGAAAACTAGAGAAACTTGAGAAGGATGACTTCATCCTCATATTTTGAAGCTGGAAGCAAATCAGCCATAGAAGATGCACCAGCAACTTACGCCCTTTGCGAGATGCATTAGCAACTCACACCCTTTGTGAGATGCACTAGTAACTCACACACACTTTGTGAGATGCACTAGCAACTCACATCCTTTAGCGTTCTCGTGACTACGTTCGCATAATCGAATAACCTGAACCCACCTGGAAACTGAAGGTGATGATTCCTTTACGTCTTAGTGTTCCATTTGGCCCCGAACAAAGTGATTTCGGTAGCAAAGTGCTATCCGGGCTTGACATCCTTCCTTCACCATTCACGCATGTGCATGTTTACCGTTTTATCATCGCAGGTTTCTGGTTTCTTAAGGAAGTAAAATACGCTATGGATGGTAAGCAACCACATTTCAGTTTGGCCTCATGCAAGTTTTCTTTGTATTGCTCTATGTAAAGCAGTCTTTGCTCTCGCCTGAACTTGTTTACAAAACGGTTGCCAAGAGCTAGGCAACCGTTGAATATCCCACTTTTGCAGCTCTGCAAAAGTGGGATATTCAACGTATATATTTAATTGTTGCAGGTAGTCGCCACCTGACCTTCGGCCGGGTCAGGTCGCTGCCCCGGGGCTCTCGGATGCCTGGCGAGTAAGCGGAGGGCCGGTCGTCACCTGACCTTCGGCCGGGTCAGGTCGCTGCCCCGGGGCTCTCGGATGCCTGGCGAGTAAGCGGAGGGCCGGTCGTCACCTGACCTTCGGCCGGGTCAGGTCGCTGCCCCGGGGCTCTCGGATGCCTGGCGAGTAAACGGAGGCCCGGTCGTCAACTGACCTTCGGCCTGGTCAGGTCGCTGTCCCGGGGCTCTCGGACGACTGGTGAGTAAGAGGAGGCCGCTGTGGTCACAGTCTGGTGGCCGCCAGTCAGTGTATGCGTGCCGGCATAGTAAGGTGGTCCGTGTCAGACGGTGAGACGTGAGGCCTCTGCCAATGACTCTGGTGGTCTCGGTGGGATTGGTGACTCGAGATGGCGTCCAACACGGCGTCGTCTGATATCGACTCGGTGTTTGGAGACGCGGAGCAGTCGGTAGGCGCCACGCCCTGGCAGAGAAAGAGTCCCGTAATGGACAGTCATCCGTGCCGGAGACGGCAGCAGCCTTGGAAAACAAGGGACAAAGAAAGAAGCGAGAAAGTTGAACGCGGAAGTAGAGAAGAAAAACATCGGGCGCCGACCGGCGCACCTGCCGACTGGACGGCAAATCGATGCAGGCGGCTCACAACTTCGTGGAAACTCGGACTGCAGATGGAATCGCTCTCATAGAAGCCAAGCTAAATAAACCGGAGAAGATGATTGGGATTCTGACAGGTGAACTCCATGACACGGAGCAGGAGGTGACATCTTTGCACTCAAGTCTAGCCGAAAACGAATGGACGATTAGCACCGGACAGAGCGTCTTGAGAGCAGGAATCGGAGGTAAAAAGGGCTTTCGTATCACCGACGGAATTTCAAATAGTAAGTCACACTTGCTCTATGCAAATATTTAGGTACAAGGTGGCACTCCCAGGCACAGCATTGTGATGCAACAGCAACACAGCAACCGGTGTGCCTTTTCGCGTCATTTATGTTAAGTACGTACAAATTAAAACTAAGCAAAGGCAACAATTGCACGTTGTAGACACAAGTGCACTGCAGCTGGTTCCGATCAGTAACATCTACCTAGGTTTCTGACGTATTCAGTACGAACACCGACCGAACCACCACTAGGATCATTGCACTCAAATGACACATCAGGGTTCTGGCGAGGACCGACTGATTTTCTTTCCCAGCGAATACAGATGTATGGATAAATACCAAATTAAGCGGAAATACAACTAACGAAACAAGGTAGTAAATGGAACGACGTAACATTGTCTCGCGTTAATTTCAGTTGTTCCAGCAGCCATTGCAATGTACCATGAGTTCTGTGGTCAACGACAGCTTTTCCCACAAACCCGTGACCCGGTCGCAAAAGTCGTCCTCGTTAGAATAGCGTACTTCAACGCATCGGCATACTACAACAGCATTCGACGCATTCGACCTACTGTAAGCACTGAAGTCCCAGACCAATGGCTATCTGGTCCAACACGTCATAGTCCACACCTTTGTGCCTTGCCCATACAGTCCTCACGATCGTGTCTGTGAAGGGACCCGTCTTTTTGCGCGGTATTCACGCACTGTAGAAGATTGCCATTTTTCCTTCTCGTCGCAGCCGCCTCAGCCGTGGGATTTCCCGTCGGAGGTCTCCGAACGGCGGAGCTCAGTCATACTGCCCGTACCCATGGGAGTCCTGTGCCAGAAGCCGTCACTCACACTGATCACTGGTGTCCATCAGCATAGAGGCAGCGAACATCCAACATGGCTGGAGCCGCACAAAGTCCATCACCACTAATGTAGTCCAATGTCCATCATCACTAATGCACCCCATGTCCATTACCACTAGTGCAACCCAGTGTCTGTCACCACTGGTGCAGCTAAAAATCCATCACCACTAGGACAGCCCCAAGTCCATCACTACTATCGCAATCGAATGCCATCACCATTAGTGCCGCCCAATGTCTATTACCCTAGTGCATCTAGTGTCCTTCGTCACTAGTCCATCGCCACCAATGCAGTAAATCTCAGCTGCATTCCAATATCTCTAGTACGATCCAATATCCATCACCACCAGTGGTATAGCTATAGGTTTTGTGCCAGGAAGCAAACGAACTGGGGGGGGGGAGGGGGGTCACCTAGTCCCATTTTTGTTAAATGTCCTCGGATTTTGAGCACATTTCTTTTCAAAGGGGTTCCATTTTCAATAAAATAATTAGTGACCGACCTAATTGTCCTGCGAAGAGGGCCCAATCTACCACCAAAGTTTCTTAGTCACTGGATTCTAACCCTAACTCTTCCCACCTTGCTTGAAGGTTTTTCTTTTGGTATCCCTTGATAAGTTACTTCACATGGCTCAAACTACACCAATGCAAATCACTTAAAATGTAAAATGTCAAATTAAGTCATTCCAGTTCATAACGCCCGGTCGCCACCACGCCAACGTTCGTGCACGTGTACACCCGCCTTGCGCATTCGGCGCATTCGCCACACTTCGTGCGATTATACGGTTTCTGCAAGGACTCCTGCATTTTGCTAATTGCGGTCACATGATAGGCGTGCGCGATTTTTCACGTGATGGAATGCTTCGTACCGGGCTTCGCTGGGAAAATCCGATTAATTAAATTTGATGATTAGTTCGCTTCTTCCAATATTTTCTGGTAGTTTATAAATCCTGATACCCGCTGAGCTGAGCTGAGCTGAGCTGCCAATGATGGATGCGGTGGCGACGAGGAACGCGGTGGCGACAAGGGACGCGGTGGCGACGAGAGACGCAGGGGCAGCAAGGAGCGCGCTAGCGGCGGGGACGCACAGCAGCGGTGAGGGACGCAGCGGTGGTGAGGGACGCAGAGGTGGTAAGGGACGCAGCGGCGGTGAGGGATGCAGCGGTGGTGAGGGACGCAGCGGTGGTAAGGGACGTAGCGGCGATGAGGACAGAGCTCCGGCCGCCGTGAGCGGTGAGATGCCTTTCAGTTGCGAGTCGTTTATGTCGACGACTGGTGCGCGGCGGCATCCACGCACCAGTCGGGCGGTATATATATATATATATATATATATATATATATATATATATATATATATTATATATATATATATATATATATATATATATATATATATATATATATATATATATATATATTATATATATTATTATATATTTATATATATATATATATATATATATATATATATATATATATATATATATATATATGTATGCAAGTATGTATGTGTGTATGTATGTATGTAGTGAACTGACAGACCGATTGGCAGACCGGACAGACCAGACCTCGACAGACCGGTTGACATGCGGGCATGTATCCCAAAGACCAGTAAAAAAAAGCCTATCGGTCCTGACCAGGCTTTCTGACCGAGTTTTCGGTCCTCGCATTTGCCACCTCTAGTTCCAGCCTTGAACAGATCGAGCCAGTCTGCAGAGTTATTTTCGATCCCACCTCAGGTCAACCGCTGCGCTTTCCTCACGTTTTGTAACCTGGCCAGGTATGGGCTGAAAGTCAACAACTAGCATGGTTGCATTAAGTGCTTAGACGGTAGCTTTTTGAGCGAACCACTGAGCGATTTAGGCCTGGTCGTTTTGTCCCCATGTTACAAAATAATTATCTCGGATTTAGGTCATTATAATGCAATTGAGAGATAAACTAGTGGACAGACTTTCCAATGAACAGCTGAAATAATCGGTGCGTCGGCGGCTTTCCCTGTGTTAACGGCCGTGCTGTCTCGTCCAATGGCTACAATTTCGCCATCAAACTCACTCACCACAGACTGCACCTCTCGAAGTATATCACACGCCTCGTCGGAATCTGTAGTAAGATGTACAATGTATTATCATCCAGGCTCAGAACTATTGCAAAATGATCCTCTTGATATGTAGACCTTGTTCCAATGGATGGACCATCCTTATCGAACCACTGCTCCACCAATTCAAACGATGCATCTTTTCTGCTTTCAAAATAAAGCGATGGCAGTGTGCTATCAAAACTTTGGACACCCGACTCTCTGCTTGGGTCTTTTCCGCATACATCCTTGCCATCTCCATTGTTTATGATGCACGATATGTGATGTATTGCTCAGAATCATGCGTCCAATTTTAACTTGAAATCCCTTGATGATAACAGCTGCCGCACGATGAGAAAAATCGTATCTATCACCCGTAATAGCCGCGCTATACAATTCGTCGAAGTTTCACACCTGCTGTCGGGTGTTCAAAGCTGGTATCAGCAGCCAGCGTGGAGTCCCTTGTTAGTTGTGATACCGAGTGATCCAGTGAAGACTGCTGCTGCTCTGCCGTTCCCAGCTTCGAGTGGTTCTCCTACTGCTGCCGTCTCTGAGCGGTAGTGGTTCTCCTCGTCCTGCCGTCTCTGAGCGGTAGTGGTTCTCCTACGTCTGCCGTCTCTGAGCGGTAGTGGTTCTCCTACTGCTGCCGTCTCTGAGCGGTAGTGGTTCCCCTCGTCCTGCCGTCTCTGAGCGGTAGTGGTTCCCTCGTCCTGCCGTCTCTGAGCGGTAGTGGTTCCCCTCGTCCTGCCGTCTCTGAGCGGTAGTGGTTCCCCTCGTCCTGCCGTCTCTGAGCGGTAGTGGTTCCCTCGTCCTGCCGTCTCTGAGCGGTAGTGGTTCCCCTCGTCCTGCCGTCTCTGAGCGGTAGTGGTTCCCCTCGTCCTGCCGTCTCTGAGCGGTAGTGGTTCTCCTACTGCTGCCGTCTCTGAGCGGTAGTGGTTCTCCTACTGCTCCCGTCTCTGAGCGGTAGTGGTTCCCCTCGTCCTGCCGTCTCTGAGCGGTAGTGGTTCTCCTACTGCTGCCGTCTCTGAGCGGTAGTGGTTCCCCTCATCCTGCCGTCTCTGAGCGGTAGTGGTTCCCCTCGTCCTGCCGTCTCTGAGCGGTAGTGGTTCTCCTACTGCTCCCGTCTCTGAGCGGTAGTGGTTCCCCTCGTCCTGCCGTCTCTGAGCGGTAGTGGTTCTCCTACTGCTGCCGTCTCTGAGCGGTAGTGGTTCTCCTACTGCTCCCGTCTCTGAGCGGTAGTGGTTCTCCTCGTCCTGCCGTCTCTGAGCGGTAGTGGTTCTCCTACTGCTGCCGTCTCTGAGCGGTAGTGGTTCTCCTCATCCTGCCGTCTCTGACGAGTAGCGGTTCTCCTGCTGCTCCCGTCTCTCATGGGTAGTGGTTCTCCTCCTGCTCCCGTCTCTGACGGGTAGTGGTTCTCCTCCTGCCCCCGTCTCTGACGGGTAGCGTTGAGGCGGCGTGATCCCTGTCGATTGTGTGCCCCGATCACCACGTCGCATAGAACAGCGGAACTGTTCTATGCAATTTCAGACATGTTATCTTCCCCGCAGGTACCTTATCACACCTGGAGTGGTTGCAGGCCACTGGATTCCCACATTTACATCTGGCAATGTACAGTAACTGTCCGAATCACCGAGCTGCTCGGTCAAAAACGTCTTTTCTGTGTTGCCATTTTTCATCGTTCTTATCTTCACGAAACGATTGAAGCATCCAGTGATCAGTTGCCCGATACGTGCCTCTAAAATAGCAGAAGTCCCTTCTTTTATTTATTAATTGGTATATTGTGCACAGGAGTGGAGCTCTTTCTTAAAATGGGGTATAGATATACTAGATATGAAGAGTGCAGCGGAAAGCTACTAGGCTTGTCAGGGGACTAGACAATTTATGACATGGGTATAGGCTTATGGCATTAGCTGTGTGCTTATTCAAGCATAGGGAATTAAGGGGTGACGAGTAGTCTTGGGCTAAGATGCCCTTCTCTCAACCGAATGGTTGTGGGTTCGAGTCTCGCCTGTCTCCACTCTTCGTCCGCGACCAATCGGCGAGAGAGATGGCGACGATATTTTGTCCAACAGTGAACGTATCGTAAGGCCAATAACTACCACCAAGAGATTAAGGGGTGAGGGGTGGGATGCTGACTGATGCTAATGTGTTTGTGTTGGACAAGTATGGTCATGCTGGGATAGGTAGCGGAGAGTCTCTTGTTGCATTGTTTGTGATTAAGGTGGATAATTTGTTTTTGCCTTGCTAACTTTGATGTGAACGAGGTCAGCCGCGCTGCTTATCGAGGGAATAGCCAAGAGATTGGAGAGAGTGTAAGTGACAGATGAAGTGCAGCCAAAAAGTAGTACATCCTTGGAATGGGCTACCCAAGGAGGCGGTGACGTCTCCTTCACTATGGTTGATAATGGTTGTCGTTTACTTCAGAAGTCATGATATTATATTTGATTAGGTAGATAATAGGACACTTCTGTTTTGGATGGGCACCTTGGACCATGGATCTTTTTTGTCTGACATAATGCTTATAAATGGGAAAATACGTCAGTAGCAGGTGTGCATCGTCGTTGATTCAGTACCGGCCTTCGGATATGTGATGTGTTGAAACTGACCTTGGTAGCGCAATGTGGTCGATAGTGTCTTTAGAATTCATGATATATCATTGAATAGAGGTGTTCAGTTTCTTTTTCACGTCTTATAGTATCCTCACTTTATAAGTGTAACCCAGATGGGTCCATGTGGCTGTCATGGAGCCTTCAGCCTTTACGATCCTCTTGTCCTTTATTTGTCGAGCTCTGGCCTATGACGACCTGATCTACGTTAATATTTTCTTAACGGTTGCTTTTTGTCGGTTACTGTCGTCTCCTTTTCTTGCTTTAGTCTATTGTGAATATTCCTACGTGGCTTGCGATATCCTGTTTGTTGGAAGCACATTACATGGTACGCATCCAAGCTGATCTGGCGCGAAGTTACTCGAGGTCCCACGGGACGAGCAAGTATTTGGAATTCTGCACACACGCTAATCGGCAACCAAAGTTGTGGAGGGTCTGCTACAGAGCCAAGGCCGAGGTCTGCTACAGGATCAAGGCTAAGATCTGTTACAGGGCCAAGGCCGAGGTCTGCTGCAGGTCCAAGGCGACAGCTGGGACAGTCGTTAATTTGATACTTGGTGAGAAATTGGGAATTTGCACATAATTCGGTTGAAAAATAAAGCCCCGAACTTTGGAGCACTGGTATTGTATGGGTTCTCTTTTATATACGCGAGCCCAAATATCCAATGGTTAGGTAGGTAATATGTGATCGGCAATACATTTTTTTTTTACACGGTTTTTCCGGTTAGATTCTCACACCCTGTCTCAGGATGGAGTCCTTGTATGACTCCCCTACCCCCCTAATCCCCGAACTAAGCGTTGCACGAAAACGAAAGTGGTGTAATCGGAAAGCAATCGACGAATAGGACACGAAACCACCCCCAAAATTGTATCCCCTCAAGAAGTGCTGTCACCCGGGGGTCTATGCAATTACGTCTGACGTCATTTTTGGCTCTGGGGAGTTCATTTTTGGGGCGATTTAAAGACAAATTATTTGGAATCCGAAACGGAAGGCGAAGTCGGCCATGTCCCCAAAATGTTTTCCCACCCGAAAATGAACTTTATATTTATAGGAATTTTCAAGAGGCTGAGTTCAATTTTCTTCCATCACTCTTTTTATGATGGGTAGAGCGCACCGAGAAACGTTGTTTTAAGTCAACGTAGTCTGATACAAGTGCTTAATTAAACCAGAATCTTCTATTTTACCCCTAATAGGCAAACATACCAAGACAAATCATCAAAAACGAAACGTAAAAACTCCTCGGATACGTTTTGTTGCATACCTAAAGGCAAACAAACACTGAAAGTTGCAGTCCAACATCTTTACCCGTTAAAGCGCAGCGATTGGTTGAACTTCTTTGGAGATAACATTGGAGATAACATTGGAGATAACATTGGAGATAACATTGGAGGTAACATTGGAGGTAACATTGGAGGTAACTTGGTGGCCGTGGATGACCTGACCTCAACATTTTCACAAATGTTCAATTGAGATGAGAAAAGAAGTACCAACCTTCGGCACGCTGCCGCGCACCATTTTTTCACGATCCGTGGAAAAACTTAGAGGGTACAAAGAACCCCAAAAAAGAAGAAAAAAAAGAATGTATTAAATACACACAAAAACAATACAAATTTCACTTCCCATGATTCCAGTTTCTTTAGTTATTTTGACTCCAACCGGATAACGCCAGTTAACTAACCGTGCTTGCCTACTCAATAATGATGGTAGGAAGAAGAAAGATCGATTTGCATGTGGGTTATGCTAGGTAAGGATAGGCAAAGTAAGGTTGGCTGTAGTTCGTGGTACTGCATCATCGTCCTTCACTGCATGAGTGCAGCTTCTCCAAAACCATTAGAGTATGAATACCAAAGGAGTTTGCCTGACATTCTTTCCAGTCAATGATCATCGGCCCCATGTTAAAGCTCGCCAACTTGTGATCCCCCACCCCACTCCCAGCAAAGAGATAGGGAGCCCCACCACTGCGCTGTTTCGCCGGAGTTGTTGTCGACTGTGGCGCGCCGTGATCTGATCAAAGGGATAGGGAACCTCACCACTGCGCTGTTTCGCCGGAGTTGTTGTCGACTGTGGCGCGCCGTGATCTGATCAAAGAGATAGGGAGCCCCACCACTGCGCTGTTTCGCCGGAGTTGTTGTCGACTGTGGCGCGCCGTGATCTGATCAAAGAGATAGGGAGCCCCACCACTGCGCTGTTTCGCCGGAGTTGTTGTCGGCTGTGGCGCGCTGTGATCTGATCAAAGAGATAGGGAGCCCCACCACTGCGCTGTTTCGCCGGAGTTGTTGTCGACTGTGGCGCGTTGTGATCTGCAGTGCGACTGAGAGTTCTTCTTCTGTACATCTTCCTCCCATATAGGTTGGTGAGCCATGTTCGTGTGTGTGCGCTGTTGCACGTTTGTGCACGAAGAATGATTGTGTGAGCGATTTGTTTACTTTTGGCTGTGTTCTTATTGATGTGTTTCGCGAAACAATCGTACCGAGCGTAGATGATCGGTCCGTTTGCCTATCAAGGAATATAATTTCAAACTGCTAGTGAATTAACTACAGCGAGGTTGGTCAATCCTACAAAAAAGAAAGAAAAGATATAGTTCAAAAATAGTACTGCCCACTATTGGACTGATCATCCGCTGGGTAATCATGTCTGCTTGCAGTTTATCACACATCAAATAGACAGAAGACTTGACACGGCGTTCAAAACTACCCGTACGGTAATGGAGAAGTCTGCCTAAGCGAAATACAGCAAATGTATGGTTGGGAGTGGTGTGAGCGCGAACTAAATTCCTGATGCATCTGCATTTATCCCCTTCCTGAATTATTCATAATTCGACAGTCTGATGTCTAAAAATTATAATTAGTCGGTTCAAAAATAAGCCGCCAAAGACTGGCAAATATTCAAATGTGCTCTCCATCCTTCCAACGCCAGCGCACGCCACCTACTGACTTTTAACGCACGCTCACCGCCCTATGCCCAGCTTCCACCTGCCTGTATAGTCACGGAAACAGTGTGCCCCTGGAATATTTAACTGGGGGAGAATAGGGACTGCTTTTAGCCCCTGCCTGGAACAAGAGTGCTCCCAGAAAGCGAAGAAGTCGGCAAGTTTTCTGCAAGACAGTAAGCATGCTTAGCTAAGCAAAGTAACACCTGCAGGCAGCAGGCAACCGTTGCTGCAAGCGTTGAAACTTCATGTCTTGGTAGTTCTCTTCACATTGTCCTCTATAATAAAGGACACATCGCAGGCAATAGTTTGTTCCTTCCAGCTATAACATATATCGTACAGGAATTGTTGGGCGAAGACACTGCCAAGAAGGTTGGAATGGTACCCCTCTCGGACAATGCTGTCAGAAGAATTCTTGAGATGTCCAATGGTTGCGTCATCTTGCGAGGTGAACGAACGACAAACTTACACTGTCTTGCGAGGTGAACGAACGACAAACTTACACTGTCTTGCGAGGTGAACGAACGACAAATTTACACTGTCTTGCGAGCTGAACGAACGACAAACTTACACTGTCTTGCGAGCTGAACGAACGACAAACTTACACTGTCTTGCGAGCTGAACGAACGACAAACTTACACTGTCTTGCGAGCTGAACGAACAACAAACTTACACTGTCTTGCGAGCTGAACGAACGACAAACTTACACTGTCTTGCGAGCTGAACGAACGACAAACTTATACTGTCTTGCGAGCTGAACGAACGACAAACTTACACTGTCTTGCGAGGTGGTCGGACGGTAAGTTGATGCCACATCGCGAGGTGATCGGCCGGTACGCTCACGCTATCCTACGAGGTGATCGGGCGCTTGTCTTGATTTATTTCTTGATCTTAAATTAGTCAAATTACGCAGTCATAGTACATATTATTAACATTTGAATAACATTGGTCACCGTCAGTTCGCCGAGAGCGCTTCGTCGGTATAACAACAGCACTCAACACACGCTTGACCGTACAATTATACTTTGCACTCCACACACGCTTGACCGTACAATTATACATTGGCGTAACAACAGCACTCCACACACGCTTGGCCGTACAATTATACGTTGGTATAACAGCATCACTCCACACACGCTTAACCATACAGTTATGCAAAGAAGCGCCGCATCAACACAAGTGCCAATGACAACAAAAACCGGACGTAAAAACAACTCACTGACAATGCTAGTATACTAGCGACCTGTAATGATGGAAAGCGGCTTCAGATTCTACAAGCACTGCATACTCAAATGTCTGCTCCGAAATGAACAAACATACAAAGCTGTTTGTTGCGCTCGGGGTTGTCCGCACGGGAACTTGCCTATCTGTTACCTCCATTTGATTTTCGTGATACCCGTGATTGTATTGATTGTCACGCAGCATATACTGTGATGCATTGCACACCGCTATATGTGACATCTCTGCGCCTTTCACCTGCCATGCCTGATGATTGTATGCTTTGATGTTGTCCGATTTGATTGCCAAGACCGATCTGCCGTGCTGTTGAGCACGTGCCGACTGTATGGCAGCCGGGCTGCAGAAAAGGCAGAAGTTCAATATATGATTTGGGCCGAAAAAGAGAGCGGGGAGAGGGAAATGGAAAGAGAGAGTGAGAGAGCGAGATGGGAGAAAGAGAGAAAGATGGAGAGAAAGAGAGGAGAGAAAGAGAGGAGAGAAAGAGAGGAGAGAAAGAGACAGAGGCAGACACCAGAAGAAAGAACAAGGACAGAACGAGAAGAAGAGAAGCGAAGACTGCTGTGGAAATGCTGGCGTCATTCCTCAAATTGAATTATATTGACAAATACGCGGAGTTCGACTGTGAATAGGGCCGTGATGTCACGCAAAGAACGAATTGACACTTTTCAAACGGCTTATCCACCCTGGAAACAGTGTACATCGGCTAATATTTATGCTTAGTGTGGAATTCGTTTCTGTCTGTATGAATATTGTTTCTTTTATTTCCCGTTGTCTTTGTCTGGTTTCAAACACTAGTGTCACAGTGCTGTCCCGGTCTATCGTATGCTCCGTGTCAAAGCCATGTTCAGCTGTAGCCTCTATATATGTAGTCCAGTAGTTTTGGGGCTGTGTCAGATGTCGCTTGTGTTCTTTTCGTCGTTCCTCTACGTTTCTGCCCGTTTCACCCAAATAATATATCGTACAATACTCACATCACATTAGGTACACCGGGTCTGATTGTTTGATCTGTTGTGTTAGACTTCCTTTCTCGCCCATTTCGTCTCGGAGTATGTACCTCTGATGACGCGAGACTTACTCGCTAGAAACCCGAAGTTCCTTGGTGCTCATGCTGTTCCCGTGCCACTTTGATCATCGGCAGTAGTTCATTATTCCTGTGCCCTTCAGTGCCCGCTATGGCCCACCCGCATCATTCCAGACGCCGTCTATTACCGCATTTCTTTGATATGCTGAAGTGAGTCTAAAGGTTCAGTCGCTCGGTTTCCACTCTGGAATATGTAGATATTTCTCAGTTCACTCTGGTACGGACTTCAAGAGAATCAGCATAGATGGAACTGAGGCCCGGGCAGGAAGTGCAGCCGAACTTCTGACGGGATGGGAGAAGACTCTGAGAGCCAATACAATCTCTTCTCGGAACAGCTAGTACATTCAGATATTGTTTAACCTTTTTTTCATTTTCGACTTCCTGTCATGGGAAACTTTTGAGAGACCATTTTTGCTTTCTTCTAAAAATACCGCTCTAATCCGCAATTCAAAGTTAATATTCCAGGCTGCATTTTTTTCAAGCACCCCTCAGTTCAGTTCAGCAGGTACATGTTCACACGAGAGGAAACTCCACCTTTGCCTGAATCGTGGCGTGCACTTTTTACCTGTCACCTGCACAAACAGCACGCCCTCAGAGTCCGTGCACAAAAGACACACCCTCACAGTGGTCACACACAACAGGAACACTCCCAGAATGGCCCTAAACAACAGAACCACTCTCACAGTGGCCCAAAGCAGGGAGAACGCCCTCATATTGACCCTGCACAAGAGAGACACCCTCACAGTGGTCCCACGCATCAGGAACATCCTGATGGTGGATCTGCACACAGTGATCCTACACTACAGAGACACCCTCACAGTGGTCCAAAGCAACCGGAACACCCTCACAGTGATCCTACACAACAGGTATACCCTCACAGTGATCCTACACCACAGGGCTATCCTCACGGTGATCCTACACCACAGGGCTACCCTCACGGTGACCCTACACCACAGGGCTACCCTCACGGTGATCCAACACCACATGGCTACCCTCACGGTGATCCTACACAACAGCATACCCTCACAGTGATCCTACACCACAGGTATACCCTCACAGTGATCCTACACAGCAAATATGCCCTCACAGTGATCCTACACCACAGGGCTACCCTCACGGTGATCCTACACCACAGGTATACCCTCACAGTGATCTTACACAGCAGGTATGCCCTCACAGTGATCCTACACAACAGGTATGCCCTCACATGATCCCACACAACATGTATGCCCTCACAGTGATCCCACACAACAAAGACACTCTCACAGTGATTCCACGCAGCAGGAACATACTCACAGTGATCCTACACCACAGTTATGCCCTCACAATGATCCTACACAACATGTATGCCCTCACAGTGATCCTACACAACAGGTATACCCTCACAGTGATTCTACACAGCAGGTATGCCCTCACAGTGATCCTATACCACAGTGCTATTCTCACGGTGATCCTACACCACAGATATACCCTCACAATGATCCTACACAACAGGTATGCCCTCACAGTGATCCTACACCACAGGTATACCCTCACAGTGATCCTATACAACATGTATGCCCTCAGTGATCCTACACAGCAGGTATTCCCTCACGGTGATCCTACACCACAGGGCTACCCTCACAGTGAGTATACGCAACAAGTACACCCTCACAGTGATCCTACACAACACGTATACCCTCACAGTGGTCCTACACAACAGGTATGCCCTCACAGTGATCCTGCACAACAAACATACCCTCACAGTGATCCTACACAACAAAGACACCATCACAGTGATCCCACGCAGCAGGAACATACTCATAGTGGATCTACTAGCGAATAGAACAAGAGAGGCTGCCAAGTAATGTACATATTAATGGTGTCAAATATCCATGTTATCACACACCCCATCAACAATTTCATGTCCCATTTGCAACCTGTCGGGATGATCACCTTCTTCATAAAGCGTCATCATAGGTGGGATCAAAAACATTAAGATGGAGAGTTTTCCCTCACAGTTCGGTTAAACGCGGACAGAATTAGCGAAGTTTTAAAAAATGAAGTTCCGAGGCGAAGCTCTCCTCCCAAAAACATTCATCTTGTGCCGCCCTCGACAAGATATACATTAAGCACCTTTCAAGACGCTAAATCTTCGGCTCAAATCATGGGCTCCTCAGTTCACTTAGATGCGATGCTTGAAAAAAAAAACATACCTCCTCACTCGCGTCACTTTGGTACTTTTTCGGGCGGAACAAAAATGGCGCCCCCTGAATTTGTGCACTGGATCGCAAGGACCACAGTGCACCAGAATATGCATCTAAAATGCATTCCCTATCCAGCGCAGCGTGAAAAACTGAAGAATAATGACCACGGTGCTCTCACCATGTGGCTAGATTTTATGCAGTGGGTTTTCCGCGTAATTATCTGAAGAAAGTTTACGAATTTGACGTCGCTGCATTCCCGATATCGCAAACAGACTATCGGTACCGTATGTCGACATTCTTTGCATTATGACTTGTATGCATTATCACTCGTCAATGTATTGCATGGAGACAACACGTTTCAAAGGCCTTCCCATTTGATTCGTGCTACTGAATTCGTGCAAAGAACTAGACACTGCAATGATAACTCGTGGGACAACGAAGTCTTTCTCTGACTAGAATATTGGCAGCGCCTGACGGTATTTTATTCTGGCACACGTCAGCTCGTGGCGTTCGTCATCTCCCACTACGGCCACACATGACTTGGTAACCTCCCGCACAGCGCGCTCTACAGCTTGGACGTGAGCTGATCACGCACTGACGTGGATGCGTGTTGAGCTGACTGATATCGTCCTCCGTCGACTACTTGGTGAGCTTGGTGGTGAGTGAGGCTCGGTTATGGTCAGTGTGGACCAGTCCAATACCGCATGACAATGCAGCTCATTCGGCATAATATTTGGAATACGCGAAAGGCGGCCCTTGATCGCTATCATCACTCACTAGACCGCTACATTCGGTTATTCTTAGACAGGCTTCTGGAGAGCCATCCTGTCACCACCCACGCTCATCGACAGCAGGACAGCTTCAGCATCCACCATCCATTGCGGGACATGACGGATCGGAAGACGGCCATAATGTGTTCGGGAAGATCTGACAGCAACCCGATACTACTGGAGGCGTTTTTTGCACCTTTCGAACTCTGATCAGAGCTCGAGCATTACTGTCTGATATGAAACCACTTTTATACGTAATGGTGAACAGTGTAGGTCACCAGTTCGATCACCTCTTGAGTTGGGGGCACTGTCCATTGGTATGTTTTGAGCAGCCTGGCAACCGGTGTAAGCCATCTGAGAAGAAAAATGAGAATTTGTTACTGAAATGTTCGGTTATATTTAGTCAGCTGTGATTTTCCCGTGCTGGACTGGTCTTCAGTCTTTGCGTTCTTCATTATGTAACTCCGCTGGTTGATGACGGCTGCACCCATCGGCAGCATGTCAAGGCCCATTTGTATTGTTGACCCAACAAAGAGTGCTTAGTTTTCTTTCATGTATTCATTTCGACTCGTGAGATGGTAAGAACCGCGCTTTCATCATCAATAGTAAGCCACACAGCACAGCTGCACCGTCACATCCTTGCCCGTATCCGCAAAGATCACGTACTGACAATAGAATCCGGCGCTCGCATCACCTCTGGTGTGAGAAAGCGGCATGAGCGACATCAAATGCCGGCCAGCCGAGACGTCATCGGAGACTCGCTTCGTCTGCCTCCCACTGCCGCCGGGAGAAGCGAGGAAAAGCTGCACTGGTGGTGCAGCGCGGTGCGCTATGAATATGGAGGAGCACATCTTATTATAGGTATGAATGTTGTTACAATTAACAATGCATATTTCCTCGCAGTGCCGTTTCATATGCATTCTCTTCCCACTGCCGAGCATACACGTAGGATTAATTTCCCACAAACCGGGAAATGGCGTGTTTCTCAGCTAATGAGGGTGATATACGGAATAATAAGTGTATGATGATGCTCCAGAAAACGGCCTGATATTATTCCCGGGAGATGTGCAAGTTTCCGTTACCCTATCTTTAAGAAAATCCAAGTTTTATGTTTTCGCAGCATGGCTGCGCCACCTTGGCTTAGCCTAATATGCTTTGCGTTGCGAAAGATGGGGGTCGATTGTTTTGCATTTTTGTTGGATGAAATAGTGTTTTACCTTTCAGCAGGTAATGCACAAAGTTGCAACCGAGTCAATTTGCGCCGTTGATGGTGGCACACCCTACCCTGACTTGATGGTTGGTTGATGGTTGATGGTTGATGGTGGCACACCCTACTCCTGACTTGCATGCTCATCTTGAACCGCCTCTGAGAAGTGAACTAATAAATTCGTTCACTTCCAACAATCCAGAACTCACATAAGCGCCCTATATCAACTATTGTCGACGCAACTGATGAAAAGCTCGCGAAAAGACACACTTCGGTAAAAGGATGCCTCCCGAACAGCTCGCCTGGGACTCCTTATAACCATAACATTATTACTGAACTTTCAGAACATTTCCTAAATATCCTCCTCATGCTCATGCGAGAATAAAGAGCCTCAAGTTCAATAACCATGCACCCCTGCAATACCACACCCTATATCACCCACTCTGTATCCGCCCCGGCAAGAAAGCCAGATCACCAAAGTCGGTGTTAACACCGGCTTGGGTGGATGGCAATTGCAGCACGCTCGGATGCGGCACTCGGTTTGATCTCTCCCGCTATCTCTGAAATCAATGGAGCTAGAGCAACACAATTAACAGGGCTGTTGTTCCTTGTGTCCTTATATAAAACTACAAGCTTACTCATCTCCGTTTGAGTAAGCTTGTAGTTTTATATCGTCTACGTAGACAAACGAGGTGAACACTTCATGTTGCGATTTTTCGTTGCCACTTGTTCATTTTTTGCTTTTTGTGCAGAATATATGTGATGAAAAATTTAGATACGCTTTTTGTAAATGACATGTTGCACATTTCGACACATTTATGTTGACAATTGACGAATATGTTATGCTGATATGATCTCCTAAATTCAACTTTGCAGGCATATGGGATGTGGCATCCAATCGGGTGTGGTATCATCACTTGTTTTATGGACCCATGGTAAATTTGTGGTGCTATTCTGTCATGTACTCAAAGTTAATGCAGCCAGTAACAATCTACATCGACAAACTTTTTCTTCTCAAATGCGTTTTGTGTATTGTTCAACTTTGCTGCCAATTGTTCTATTCGCGCATGATGCTTGATGGCGTCCATGAAATATTATAAGGTTGGCAGCTATGCAGTGAAGACTGCAATATAGTGCATGCGGTGGATGCCATATTGTGAAACTAATTGGTGGATACATCACAGCCACATGTGACAAAATGACCCTCTACATATTGGGAATGACATGCCTTGATGCGCTTGCCGTGGAAAAATATGCTGAACGGGGTAGGTATCTCTGGACATTTCGAACACACGGAGGTGACGGGTGGGCATAAAAATTAGCACAAGGAGCACACAATTCAGCATCGTGGGGATGCACATACTGCTTCACATGTGTACAACATCACGCCCTGTTCATGCTGTCCACCTCAGCAGCCAGGGTAGCAGCACAATTTGTTGAATAGTGCCCTCTATACTGACTAACTGAAACCACTGGTATCACATATATCCACCATAGCACGACGTGGCGCTAGTGTTGTACTCAAGTCACGCTCCATTGTGTTATTCAAATAGGTACTTCGGCTTCCTGAGGCCATTTCGTGCCGTGCAGAAGAAAAAAAACAATTATGGTGTAAAAGTCAAAGTACAATTCCTGGAACAAATTTGTTTGTCGGAGAAAGATGAAAAGTAGTTTGATTAGAAAAGGGTGTTGATCTCCCAGTAGTGTGGGCAAAGAAAAGGCGATGTTGTGTGTCCGGCAGTAATTAGTAAGTGTTCTTCGAGGTCCATGGTATTGTTGACAGTGTGGAAGTATATGTGTGACTGTAAGATGGGTGTTGCATGATGGGCATGAAGGTCGAGGCGAAGCAGTGTAAATATATATATGGGTGAGAAAAGTATGGCCAATGCGTAAACGTGATAGGACTTTTTCTTCGTGTCGGTTTTTTTGGTATGATGTGATCCAGGTATCGACGGCAGTTTTGATGAAACGCGTATGGTTATGTATGGTTTGTGTATGGTTTGTGTTTTGTGTCCAGTTTCGGGTCCAAAAATGTCGAATGCTCTGTTGTATTGATGATTTAATGCCTTCAAAATGTGGTGCAATTTCTGTGATGTTTTGGTGATGTAATGATGCTTTGGCTAATTTGTCGGCTTCTTCGTTTCCTCGGATGCCGCAGTGGCTGGGCACCCACCGGAAACGGACCTTCACGCCCGTCAGATAAAGTATTTCAAGGGTATCGTAAATGGAGATATGCCAATGGTACGAAAAAGAAAGTGAAGAAAGTGATTGAAGAACAGATTTGGAGTTGGAACAAATAACAACACTGCGTATGGGGTGACAAATTGAACGGTTTCGGACATAGCAAAGAGCAATGAGAATGGCGTGCAACTCTGCGATGAAAATGGAGGTTCCGTTTGGGAAGCGATGCTGGTGTGTGTGTGTACCCGAAACAATGGCATTTCCAGTGAGGTTGGCGTCTTTGGATCCGTCGGTAAAAATAAAAGGAACACGATGATACCGAGAACGAAATTGGTGAAATTGTTGTTTTGCGTATTCTGGACAAAGTTGTGATTTTGGGGTGATGGTCAGATAAAAAATGTGTCTTTCGGCCATCTGCCACGGTGGTGTAGTGGGTGGAGGAAGAGCAGTAATGTGTGGAATGTTATATCGATGTTGCGTGGAAAATGTTTTGACGCGTGAAGCTATGGTAAGGCCGGTTCGCTTTTCGGTGGGACCTAAATAGTCTTGGTGTAAATTTGGGAGAACTTGTAGTGACGCATGTGTGGGGTGGTGTTCTTTAAATTGAATTTTTGCTGCATATCTAAGTGTTTGTTCCATTCTTCGGAGATCTAATGGTGGAATTACTGCTTCTGTTTATAGAGAATTGATGGGAGAAGTTGTCATTGCGCCAAGTGCTAAACGGATAAATGTATTTTGTATGGTGTCCAAAAGTTTCAAAGCGGAGGTACTGGCAGCAGCGTAGACTAGCGATCCATATTCTATGATGGGAAGAACCAACGATTTGTAGAGATATAAAAGCGTATGACGATCTGCTCCGAATGAGGAAGAAGTAATACAGCGAAATAAACTGAGTCGGTGAAAACATTTGGTCTGAACGTGTTTGATGTGTTGATACATGGATAGCCTACGATCAAAAATAATACCTAGGAATGTAAATGAATTTACAAAAGGTATGTTGTTGTCACCGAGGTGAAGCGGTGTGTCTGGGTTTGGGCAGGATGTCGACTTGCTAAATATCAGTGTTGCAGATTTTGGGGCCGAAAAAAGAAACCATACTTTGGGGACCATTCGTGTACTTGGTCAAGTGCGTTTTGTAATCGAATTAAACAATGTTCGTAATTTTTGCCGGAGCACCAAATCGCACTATTGTATGCAAATAGTGAATATGATAGATTGGCAGGCATGTTATCGAAAAGATCATTAATGATGATGTTAAATAGTACTGGTGAAATACAACTTCCCTGTGGTAATCCGTTCTGGAGAAAACTTGGATCGGATATGGCTGACCGGCACCTGATATGGAATGGACGAGAACCAGATTAAAAAACTACTAAATAATGTGCTAAGTGTCCTTTTATGCCGAGTTGCTGAATTTTGAAAAGTAATACGGGTTTGAATTCCATATCGTATGCTTTGCTTATGTCTAAAAATACTGCTACAGTGTGTTCATGTTTGTTTAAGCCTAGGCGGATGTCTGTCTCTAATCGAATAAGGTGATCTATGGTGCTGCGTCCTCGCCGAAAACCGCATTGAAAGGGAGATAGAAGAGAATTTGTTTCCAGGTGCCAGGTCAGTCTTTTTATAATAATACGTTCAAAATGTTTTCCAAGACAACTGGCGAGAGCAATGGGTCGAAAATTGTTGGGGTCGCTGTGATCTTTGCCGGGTTTTGGTATCGGAATGATGGTGGCTTCTTTCCAAGATTTGGGAAAAATATGACCTGACCATAATGAATTAAATGTTCGTAAGATGGAATGTTTCGTGTGGTCGGGTAAATGTCTGAAAAAAGAATAATGTAAATTGTCTAGCCCTACAGAAGTATTACCGGCGGAGGAAATTGCAGTCTCTAGTTCAGAAAGTTGAAAAGGAGCATTATATGTTTCAGTGTTGTCAGAATTGAATTGTGCTAAATCGGTGTGAAAAGTGTGTTGTCCATTTTGTAAGAAGTCAGGTCTGTATTTGTTATCCGAGCTATTTTGAGCCAGGGTGTCCGCTATTGTGTTTACTATTGCTTTTGGGTCTGTAATGGTGATATTTTGGATTTTGAGGGCCGGGAGTGATTGGAATGGGGTGCGTCCGGACAGTCGGCGGATTAATTGCCAGATTTGGCTTAAGGGTGTGTGATGATGTGTGTTGACCCACATTCGATGCGACACCACTCAGTACCTGGCGCCGCCTCTGCGCGCGGTCCGCCGCCGCGGGGCATGCTGACCCATTCGTTGTCCCGTGACCCGAGTGCTCAATGAACCAGTTGGTACCGGACCGCCGCCGAGTATATTACATGGCGACCAGTGAGTGAACTGACCGGGTCTCTGAGGTTTGGTGTGTCAGTTTCGGTTTTCTTTGTGTACGGTGAAAACGAGTGATGGCGTTTATTGGCAAAGCGCCGGAGTTTGATGTGTCAGTGGAGAGATTTGGTATATATAGCCGACGCATCGACAGTTTTTCGTCGCGAATGGTATCAATGATGATCAAGTGGAGAAACGTCGCGCTATCCTTTTGAGCGTTGTGGGTGCGAGCACGTTTAGCCTGGTCGAAGATTTGATTGCCCCGAAGTCAGTACGCGAAGTGTCGTACAAGGATTTGATTAAGCTCCTCTGCGACCATTTCGAGCCGGCGGATTCATCGATAGTTGCCCGCTTCCGTTTCAACTCGTGCATCCGTGAACGTGGCGAGTCCGTGCCAGTATACGTGGCTCGGTTGCGGAAGTTGGCGACGTCTTGCAACTACGAGCCGTCTATTCTGGAAGAGATGCTTCGTGACCGCCTCGTCTGCGGTATTCAGAACCAGCCTCTGCAAACCAGATTGCTCAGCGAGCCTGGCTTGACTCTCAAGTCAGCGAACACCATCGCCCAAGCCCACGAATCTGCCGCTGCCAACGCTGCGGAGCTTTGCGGGAAGTCTGCCGTGTGTGACGTCATCGGCCGGCTCAGTGGTCGTGAACCAATCGCCGTGCCGACTGGTGGTGACGTCATTCAGAGCGTGGATTCAGGTTCCCGGCCCTTTCAGCCGCGACCTGGGGTCGGCAGAGTGGGGGAGCAGCGGGCGCCGTGGCAGAGCAGGAGAGGCGTAATAGACAGGGCTCCGAGACACAGCGATGGTCCGAGACACAGCGGGCCGGCGTTTCTGGATCGGTGCGCACGGTGTCACAGCCGCCGACACTCACCTTCTGCGTGCCCCTTTAAAGCGTGCCGCTGTTTCCGATGCGGTGGAGAGGGGCACATCAGGAGAGCTTGTCGCGCAGCGGTACAGGCGCAGGAAATCTGTCACGTTTCAGAGGAGACGGTGGACAACAGTGCAATGGAGCTGACTTCAAGTGAGAATCGCCATTGTGACGGTGAGCGACAATCATACGATTTGTTTCGATCGCATTCGCAGTTCTCTGGGGGTGGACGTAAACCACCGCTTATGGTGGAAGTGTCACTGGATGGTAGGGATGCCTGTATGGAGGTGGATACTGGGGCTGCGGTCAATGTGTGTTCTGAGCAGGAGCTGTTGCGTCTGTGGGCTCCTGATACACCTGAACTAATACCCTGTGACTCCACGCTTAGAACGTATAGTGGGGAGGTTCTGCCCGTGTGTAGCCAGATTGACGTGGCAGTTAAATACGGGGATCAGTGTGGTCAGTTACCGTTGATTGTTGTTAAAGGGGAGGGGCCGATGCTGTTTGGTCGCAACTGGCTGTCTCACCTCAGACTCGATTGGCCTTCGATCTGCCATTTGTCGGGGAAGGGGGGCCTGAGGGAAACTCTAAGGGAGTTTGCTGAAGTGTTTGAGGATGGCCAGGGCCGTTACAATGGAGAACAGGTCAGGATTTCAGTGGATCCAGATGTTCAGCCGAGATTCTTTAAGGCTCGGCAAGTTCCCCTGGCTTATAGAGAACAAGTCGACGCGCAGTTGGATGAGCAGATTAAGGAGGGTCTTTGGGAGCCTGTCACACACTCCAGGTGGGCAGCGCCGTTGGTCGTGGTCCCCCGGGCAGACAGAACTGTGCGGATCTGTGGCGACTATCGCCTCACAGTAAACAAGGCTGCACCTGTTGAGCAGTATCCCCTCCCCCGTGTCGAGGAATTGACATCGAAGTTGGTGGGCAGTAAGGTTTTCTCAAAGATAGACCTGAAGTCTGCGTACAATCAACTCGTCGTAGAGGATGGGTCCCGAGAGTACTTGACTGTAAATACACATAGGGGCCTTCTTCGCCCCACTCGGCTCAGTTTCGGATATTCCTCTGCCCCGAGTCTCTTCCAGCGTACAATGGATACCCTCCTGGCCGGTATTCCGGGTGTGTGTGTGTTTCAAGATGACACCGTTGTTGCGGGTGACTCAGCAGAGTCTCATCTGCAAGCTCTGCGTGAAGTGTTGCGCAGGCTGAAGGGGGCGGGCTTGCGCGTCAACAAACAGAAGTGCAAATTTGCTGTTGAGAGTGTGACCTATTTGGGTCATAAAGTCAGCGGCAGTGGGATAGAGACGACTGTTGAGAAGGTATGGGCCATTGTGGGCGCGCCCACTCCCTCCAACGTGGCAGAGCTGAGGAGTTGGTTAGGCTTGATCAACTTCTACTCCAAGTTTCTGTCAGGGCTGTCTACAACATTGGCACCTCTGTATACCCTGTTGAAACGGAGACAAGCCTGGAAATGGACTCAGGCTGAGCATCAAGCTTTCTGCGAAGCGAAGCACCTGCTGAAAAGCCCACCTGTCCTGGCGCATTTTGATCCGAATCGACCTGTAGTCTTGGCATGTGATGCGAGTCCTGTCGGAATAGGTTGTGTCTTAAGCCAGCGATTCCAGCATGGGGAGCAGCCTGTGGCTTATTACTCTCGGTCTCTGAATGACACGGAGCGTCGATACTCCCAGACTGACAGAGAGGGTCTAGTGGTCCTTACTGGAGTGAAACACTTCCATTATTATTTGGCTGGCCGAACTTTCACTATCCGTACTGATCATAAGCCGCTTTTGGGCCTCCTTGGTGAGAATAAGCCTCTACCTCTGATGGCATCGCCGCGCGTGGTCCGTTGGGCGCTCATGCTGAGCGCGTATGATTACAGGCTCGAGTATGCGCCGGCTGCAAAGCAGGCACATTGCGATGCTCTGAGCCGGCTTCCGCTGCGGCACACTGTTGACTGTGCCATCTCCCCTCCGCCTGCTGAGACAATCCACTTGATGGAGTTCTTGGATTCAACTCCTGTAACGGCTGATCAGATTAGCCTGTAGACTGCGAGAGACCCGGTGTTGTCGCAAGTGACTAAGTATGTCCGGGAGGGTTGGCCGACATCGGTTTTGTTGGGACCCGAGTTCGCTCCATACAAAACTCGGATATCTGAACTGAGTGTACAGGATGGCTGTCTGCTTTGGGGCTACCGTGTTGTAATTCCGCCCCAGGGCCGTCCGCAAATTCTCAGGCTACTACATGATGGCCACTGTGGGGAGTCACGCACAAAATCGTTCGCTAGAATGTATGTTTGGTGGCCAAAGTTAGATGACGACATCTCGAAAGTAACGAAACTCTGTGAGGTGTGTCAGGAACATAGAGCCAGTGCACCTGAAGTGCCCATTCACCCTTGGGTATGGCCTGCGAAAGCGTGGCAGCGAGTTCATGTGGATTATTGTGGGCCTATCGATGGGTGGATGTTTCTGGTCATTACGGATGCCCATTCGAAGTGGATGGATATATATCCTTCTCGCACAGCAACTTCATTAGGGACAATGGAGCATCCGAGAGCGTCCTTTGCATCATGGGGAGTACCAACATTCTTGGTATCTGATGGTGCCCAGTGTTTCATGTCAGGTGAATTTCAGACTTTTTGCCGTAAGAATGGCATAACCCACTTGACTTCCCCACCCTTGTCGCCCAAGAGCAACGGATTGAGTGAGCGAAGTGTTCAGACTTTTTAATCGTCTTACCGGAAGCAAACGTCAGGCAGTCCTCAGACAAAGGTTTCACGGTTCCTATTCCGTTACCGGGCTACACCTCACTCCACAACCAGTGTCTCCCCAGCTTAGTTGTTTTTGGGTCGTCCCATGCGCACCCCACTCGACGTGGTGAAACCCGATTTGGAAAGAAAAGTGAGAATCCAGCAGGAAAAGCAAAAATGTGTACGTGACAGGGGCACCCAAGACCGGTCGGTTGAGGTGGGACAGCCGGTGTATGTGTCGGCTGTTGATCCTATCCGTGGTGGGGAAGGGAGACGTTGGTTGGCAGGTCACGTGACTGCCAAATCGGGACTTAAAATAACTGTGCGTCTGCAGGATGGCAGAGTGATTCAGAGGCATCTGGATCAGGTGAGACCGCGGCCGACGTGTACCGCCTCTGGTAGCGCGCCGACCTCACCACAACCGTCGGCAGTGACTCCTGTGCCGTTGTTTGTACCGTTCGTGCCGCCGGTAGCGTTGGCAACAACAACTGTGCCAGTTGAAGTTTTGTACCCCGAGGACTCAGGCACAACTCAGTGCTCCGGGTTCTCCAAGGACTTATGATTTGCGTGTCAGACAAACGCTGAAGCAGCCCGATTGGTTAATGTATTCGTAATGTGATGCTGCACGTGTAAAGTACGTTTTTTGTGTTTGTTTTGCAGCTTTGACGTTAGGAGTTGGTCACATGGCGAAATAAGTAATTTTCGTATGTTTTGCTCTCTCTGCTTTTGAAGTATGTATTCGGGGTGGAGGAGTGTGATGATGTGTGTTGACCCACATTCGATGTGACACCACTCAGTACCTGGCGCCGCCTCTGCGCGCGGTCCGCCGCCGTGGGGCATGCTGACCCATTCGTTGTCCCGTGACCCGAGTGCTCAATAAACCAGTTGGTACCGGACCGCCGCCGAGTATATTACAGGGTGTTCGAAAAGTGAGTTGTTTTAAATATTCTGACCACGAACGACGTCTGGCGTCGCGAATGAGGCGGCGTGTCCTAGCTCGTTCATGGTTACGAAGGATTAAATTTTGTTGATCAGGGTGTCTTAAGTATTTCCTAAATGCTCTTTTCCCTACCGCGATGGCACGTGATATTTCTGGACTCCACCAAGGTACTGGCGTTCGTTTTGTAAAAGGTTTTGTAATTGGAATTGCCACAGATGCTGCTTCGAGAAGTGCATTTGTGATTAAGTTCATATTTTGCACAGGGGAAAGATCTGGGTTGTATTGTACATATGAGAGTTCTTGAAACTTGATCCAGTCTGCTTCGAAGTTTTCCAGCGCGGGATAGAACTGGGTGTGGTATCAGCCGCAGTTGAAAATGTTGGTGTTAATTTAATTGGATAATTATCACTATCATGAATGTCGGTGTCGACCGTCCAATCAAAATCGTTGGCCAAAGCCGTAGAACAAATTGTTAAATCTATTGCAGTTTCTGTGTTGTGTCCGAGGTGAAAAAAAGTTGGCTCTCCAGTGTTAAGTAATACTAAATTGTGTCGGTCTAAAATGTGTTGAATAATGCGTCCACGAGTGTCTGGTTGTGTACGTTTGTTATCCCACGTTGGACTATGGGCGTTCAAATCGCCAAGTATAATGAACGGATTTTTGAAATGTGTTATGAGGTTTTCTAATTGTGTCAAAATGCTTGTGTTGTCTGTAGATGGTGGAATGTATAGTGAGCATACATCTATATTTCTGCCATGAAAAAGTAAAGTACAAGCTACTGCTTGTAATGGTGAATTAAGTGTAATTTGTGTATGTGTGTAATCATTGTTAATGTAAAGGGCTGTACCGACACTGCGGTGTGATCCACGGAACTCGTCGTGACGATACAGCAAATAATTAAAAAGATTGAAGTTATATGGATCAGTAGGAAAAAACCATGTTTCCTGGAGTGCGATGAGAATAGGTGTGAGAATACTGAAAAACGCTTTAATTTCTGCCCATTTCGATATTAAACTGCGGCAATTCCACTATAAAAATACGGACATGATAGATAAAAATTAATGTTTGTTCGCACCTTTCGGTACATGGCGCAGCCACGATTGCAGTTCGGGCGGGCATGTGGGTTGGGTGCGGACGGCCGATATGTACCCGGCCGATCCGTCCGGCCGACCCGTGGCCTTGGAAAGGTCACGGCGGTCGGTCACTGCCGCGGGGGATGCCCGCCGGCTGGGAGTCGGTCTGGTCACGTGGGCGCCGGCCGACGCTGTACGCGCAGGGCTCGATCGGCGGCCCGCTGACGGGGAACGAGAATTCGGTCCCGCAGCCGAATGACTGCGAGGCCTGTCACTCCTCCCTGGACTGGTCCGCTTGTTGGGAGCCGGAGTGGTCTGTGTATTGGGAACCGGAGTTGTTTGTGTCGTGGTAGTGATTGGTTTTAGTTTGGTGAGTGGTGTCAGGCCTGGTGTAAGTTCTGTTTGTGTGGACGTGGAATTTGTTTTGACCCCAGGTGTAGATGGAGCAATGGTGGCCGCCTGGCCGTCAGTTTCGGTGGTCGGGGAGGTGGCCTCGACGGTCCGCCGGGCCTGCGGGTAGGAAACTCCGGTCGTGGCCTTGACGGCGCAAACCTCTTTTTCCCGTCGCCAGACTGGACAGAGATTGGAAGTGGTGAGGTGGTCGGATGTGTTGCAGCTGAGGCAGTGGGCAGGCTTTGAGCAGGTGGAATCAGGATGGGGTGGTTCACCACACTTCGGGCAGCGGGCTGTTTGGCGACACGTCTTACTGCCATGCCCGAAGCGCTGGCAATTAAAACAGCGGAGAGGATTTGGAATAAAGACGCGGACTTGGTATCGGATGTAGCCGGCGAGGAGGGTTTTGGGAAGAGTGGTAGAGTTGAAGGTAGGGACAAGGAGGCTTGTATCTCGTTTCTGGCCGTCTTTAAAGAAGGTGATGCGATGGACGTGGGTCATCCCCACCGGCCTGAGCTCCGTCTGGATATCTGCTTCAGACATGAAGAGGAGCTCCGGCGCGAAGATGGTGCCCTTAGTGGTGTTGCGGTTGGAATGTAGGGTAATGGTGACGGATTTACCACAAAATGTGGGGGTACGGAGGAGGGCTTTGGTCTGGGCTCGGGTTTGGGTTTTAATGACGAGGGTTCCGTTGGCAGGAACTTCGATGTCAGGATTGGTTAAGGAGCAGATGGCGAGGAGTTGCTTGGTCGGCCAGAAAACGTTAATACGGCGGAAGGAAACGGATTTATCGACAGGCTTGACAACTATGAAAGAGCCAGCACTGTCGAGGTAGGGTTCGATGGGTTCAGGTTGGGATGGCGTGGTCTGGTTAGGGCATGGGTCTGCGGCGTGGAGAGTGATGGTCTGGTCGGAATTGCGAGGCGAGGTTGTAGTCTTGGTACGAGCAGGGGTTGGTGAGGAACAAAGGGCTTCCATGGCGTCGTCCAAAGGAATTGTCCGGCGCGGGTCATCAACGGTGGTATCGAGAGGTGGAACATCATGTGCAGAGTCCGGGGTCGCGCGATGGTCGTCAGGTGTAGCGAGTGGTGGAAATTCCGTCTCGGAGTCCGGTGGCGAGCTGGGGTCTGTATCTTTTTTTCGTTTTCCCCATCGCGGGGAAAAAACCCTACCTAATACTATTTAAATATAGACGAAGGACACACAGACAACGGACAACGGAAATACGACGACGTTTAAATCCGTGCGGGGTGACGGGTGTCACCCGAATTGAAAAGAAAAACGAGAAAAGAGCGACGGGTGTCACCCCACGAAAATGAAAAATAAACTGCAGTAACCAGCAGTCAGTCTGGCCAGAAATGGCACGGCGGAGTGTTCAGTGAGCTTTGGCAGGTATATCTGGCTCAAATAGTACTGACACTCCATGTACCACGCTCCATGGGCAGAAGACTGCATGAATGTGGTGAAAGAGAGGGTGAAAGCGCGTGAAAGCGCGACTTAGCCTCTCTTGTTTTGGTGGCACGGGGGTCAACAGTGATAACCGAACCAAGTTTACCAGCTCCTTCGAGGGTCCATATACAAGTACCCCAGCTCACAAGATCCCTGACTCATAAATTTTAATGCTACCAGATAACTTCTATGATTATCGGTGGAAGGGTGGGCTCATAAGTACCCCAGTTCACAAGTGCCCCGTTTCATAAGTGCTAAAAATAGTTCTGAATTATACCGGTAGATGACACCGTAAACGCCTTGTGAAGATGAAAGATAGTTTCTGATTGGCGAACAGTGGTTTATAAGCCTTTGTTCGGCTGTAGCTTAGTTGTTTTCAAGTGGATGAAGTATAATTTCCCAGGTGCAGTGTTGTTCACCACAGGCGCTAGCTCAACGATCACTGGACGTTGTGTACCACACTCCAAACTTGAGTATCTATTTAGGCACAATAAAATCATACTTACCCCATCGACGTTCCAGTCAAGCTTTTGTAATATCAAGAGGCCCACCCACAACACACTTTCTTTTACATTGACGGCTCACATACCAGCAATGGTACGGGCGCCGCCTGGTGCGGTGGGCCCGACACTGGTGAAACCAAATTAACACTTCATTATTCGGTATATACAGCAGAATTAGTCGCCATACTCACTTGCTTCCAACACATCATTACACAACACATTACTGTCCCTACTATAATCTGCACTGACTCTCGATCCTCCGTTGACGCCGTCGCGACCATACACAACACCACGCACCCCACACTCCACGCCATCCGACCCCTCTACAATGATAACCATGCACACCTTCAGCTCACGCTCCTCTGGATCCCTGGACATAGGGGATCCACCCGGGGAACGATCGAGCCGATGGTCTGGCCCGGGCGGCGATCGACCTCCCCCGAACGAGGGAGTTCCGATGCCCCCCGGGGATCTCATATCCCTAACAAATAATTTATTTAAGAAATATATCCAGGCCTGCTCGTCACACAACGCCACACACCTAGGCGATATCAAGTCCACACTCTCCAACTGGCCCGCCTCCAACCAGCACTCCCGTTTGAACGAGGTGGTGCTTGCCAGACTTCGCCTCGGACACACCAGATTGACACACAATTATATTTGTATCGACCACGCCGCCCTCCACTTTGTAGCACATGTCGAGTCCGCATTACTGTCATCCATATTTGACTTACCTGTCCAGCATATGCTTCTCATCGTCGCGCTATTCTTCAGTAGTTCACCAACATCCATACACAAATTTCGCTTCGGGGTCTCCTCGGGAATGAGCACCCTTTTCCACTTTTTACATGACACCAAACTTTCCGAACTGATCTGAATTCTCTGTCACACGTTACCTGGTCCAAGCTGAATTGGTGTGAAGTTAAAAGCTATATGACACGCGTTATATTCCTCGTTAGGTATATGACTTCGCTTCACACGTCTTCCTCTCTAACGTCGTAAAACACATACATATAGGTTATTTCACACTAGGTAGGCAAGGACCGATCCAATTTGGCCAAAATGGACGGTTTTCCTCATAGATTGCGCTTGTTTTTTTACCTACTGGTTTTCAAAGCAGCTTGGTTTCAAGCTTTAACTTAAACATACACCTACACATACAAGGTCGGGCCTGACGCCCACGACTCGCTCTGGGCGCCGGGCCTCCGCTTCGTTTCAGGTCGCAGGTGGACAGTGGAGCCTGCTCGTAGGTTACGAAGCTGCCCACCCACCAAATGTCCTTCTGATTGTTATGCATGTATGTACGTATGCATGTATGTACATGAACCTGTGTGCCATGTATGTATCGGCCCTTTACGCCACGTTCTTTGTTTGCCGGCGTCTAGAGAGAGAGAGAGCGAGAGGAAGAGCGAGAGAGGGCGAGAGAGAGCGAGAGCGAGGGAAAGCGATAGAGAGGGAGGGAAAGTAATAAAGAAAGCGCGAGAGAGAGCGCGGGAAAGAGCGAGAGAGAGCGAGAGCGATAGAGAGAGAGCGTGAGAGAGAGAGAGAGTGAGAGAGAGAGGGGAGAGAGCGGGAAGGAGTGGAGAAGAGAGAGGGGAGTGAGAGATTGACATGCAGATGGACTGTGTGGCAGACGAACAGATGATGAGAGGAGGAGAGTGGCCGCGCCGACCGCGACGATGTGGATTTGGAGACCACGTGACCACCGTTGGCTGGCGGTCACGTGGCACATGGGCTCAGTTCCAACCAGACTCCGGTGCGGACACCTGCGACCACAGGTGGTGTGCTCAGTGCTCAGACCGTCGTGCTTAGACCAGGCGTGAGCAAGCGCTCAGACCATGTGTGAACCGGCTTTTACGTAGATCAATCAGGAGTGGACCGGAGTTTAGACCCGGTGTGGAGGACAAGTCTGTTCTCAGACCAGCTGTTTGAAGTTTAGGACCACGTCACGGAGCTGTGGTTGGATTTACTTCTGGCGAGCGTTTAGACCACCTGCAAGCCCATGGCTAAGTCAGATTCTGACGTCTGCTCAGGTGAAACACGGATCTGGATTAATCCAGGCCAGTGAATCACGCCTGAACTAGTATTCGAGAGGTGTCTTGACCTCCGAATCTGGGATTTAACTAGCCACGAGCTGGTTATCAGACTCCGACCCGAAGTTCTGACCGGTCACTTGCTGGTGTTCACATTACGTGCTGTCGATTTTCATCTCGAATTCGCGATCGTGTTCTCTGCGGGTTGTCTACTGGCCACTTGTTGACCTATATTTGAGTCAGATG
This sequence comes from Ashinkailepas kermadecensis, assembly GCA_034440615.1. Lineage (NCBI taxonomy): Eukaryota > Metazoa > Arthropoda > Thecostraca > Neolepadidae > Ashinkailepas > Ashinkailepas kermadecensis. Next base: position 111,028 of record JAOTOM010003527.1, read on the forward strand.
CTGGCCATTGTTGCCAGCTGTACACTGGCTACAGAACTATCGCCTCCAGCTACTGCAGCGGCCGTGAAACATTGACTGGACAGGGTACGTGCCCCACCGTCGTTTCTCGACTGTGACCCTCCGGCTACAGACGCTGTTACTACCGTGTTGGTCAGTGAAGACCACCACCCCCTTCGCCTCCCCTTCGCCTCCCCTCCACCATCGTGCTGTTGTCGTGTTGACACAATCGTCTGGGATCAGAGCTTCAGGCTCGTGTACGAAATCCTCACAGGTGGACAGTCTCACAGAGGAAAAGTTCAGTGCACATAATTTGCCTAGTCGCGCATCAAGTATATCATTAGTAGCAGAGTATGTCAACAAGATTATGTTTGGTAGTGTTTGTCAGATACTAGTTATAACTTAGCACGCTTTGGACTGGTGCGAAGAATCCGCATTTAAAACACAGCTATAACCGTGAGAAGAATAGCGGAATGCTTATAGAGGTATGTCGATTAATATGTACTTTGGAAGCCAAGCATAAAGCCAAGCATAAAGCCAATATCATACATGAATAGTGCGATGCACTACTCCAGTATATTTTTGCCCCCACGCCAATGACGAAGGATGATAAGTAATTTGTGCATGACGTAAGATCCTTTGAAAAAATGTATCTGGGACCCGAATGTGCCTCAGGCAGGCTTCTGCCCATTTGATCAGATGACCACACACTTAGTGATCTAGCTAAAAATAATAAAGTGAGCAATCAAAATATGTGTACTTCGAGGCAGTGAATGGACTTCGAGCAAGTCGATAGAGAACTCCACACATGTATCTGCACTTAGACTGGAAAGTAGGGTTGATTCTTCCGTCGTACCTTTACCTATGCGCCTAGGCATTTTGCTGGTAGCAAAATATCGCGACTACGCATGCTGGAGACGACTTCGTGACATTGTTATCTTTTGCCGTGCACTATATTGTCAATAAATATATTATGACAATAGATTGAAGTGATCAATGGAATAGACTAGTCCCATTCTTGGCAACATGCATTTTCTCTTAATTATGTAGGAGTAGTATGGTAATTTATGCTGGAATATATTTAGAAGAAACGAATATAGTTAATTCTGCCAATCATTGGTGTACATTTATATGTATATATATATATTATATATATTTTATATATATATATATATATATATATATATATATATATATATATATATACACGCTATTATGCCGGGGTCAATGTGCAAACGGGCAACGTTGCGATCCGTCCATTCGTTCTCTGTCGCCACCCTATGAAATGGGTATCCGTCTTACTGCAGACTGCTTTATCAGGTGGATATGAGAAATATTCCACAGGGCAAGTAGTCAAGGCGCTTATGGGGATATTCTTATGACGAGGGAGGTAGAGATGTCCCGGATCAGTATGAGCAGGATTTTTATTATCTGATGAACCAAACGTTTCCTGTCCTTGTATGGGCGTCGCCACGGATTTTGGGCAATGAGGGCAAAAAGGGCAAAAATGGGTTTTGGGTGTTTTTGTCCATGCGACGCCATAAACGGAATGCTTAATTTCAGAGGTTTGGGGACACCCTCCCCTCGCTTCCCGCTGGGGAAACGCCCATGGATCCTTGTGAATTGGGACCGATGCTGCAACCATGTTTTCAAATAATCGATTTTGTCCCCCCTGCAGACACATACCACCATCCCGAGCAAAATTGGCCTTCACCCATGGTGACATTTACGTTACGCTCGTCTGACTAAATACAGACTAAAAACATTTGAATCATACCTGATCCGAGTGTGCTCAACCACTCATTGCCGCCATGGGCTCTCTCCGCCAGCCATGCTGTTCCCGCTTGGACACCCGACCTCTGGCTGCCTGGTGCTGACCTCGCTGCATCTGACACTGCTGACCTGGCTCCATCTGACAATGCTGACCTCGCTGTATCTGGCGATGTTGACCTCGCTTTTCCCCTCGACGACTGCCAACTCGGACGCCAAACGCCTGTACGAGGACCTGATGCTCAGCTACAGCCCGCTGGTGCGACCCGTCCTGAACAGCTCCGACGTCGTCACTGTCAAGATGACGCTGAAACTGTCGCAACTGATTGACGTCGTAAGTCTGGATGCCGATGGAGGCGTCGTAAGTCCGGATGCTGGTGGAGGCGTCGTAAGTCCGAATGCTGATGGAGGCGTCAATGCTGTGTGTTTTTTATACCAATGGATTAGTACACTGGGGATCACTTAGATTTGCGTCCACTGGGCAGCAATGATAAGTCACCTTGCAGTCATTCTTTATAGTACCGAGTAATTTCAAGAAACTGATTTGGCTATTAGCAAAAGACAAGTTCTAAGGGTTTGCCGGTTCAAGAAAAGTTACCTGTAGGCACCTGGGACTTTTCTGTCAGTGTCGCATCCCATGTGGCGTACTCGATCCAATGATCTAATGGCATTCGGCCTTTTCACAGTGCTCATCAAAAGTTGGACGTATATTTGTTGCGTGATCATGTGCAGCGGCAGCCCTGTGTGTCGTGCGGCTCAGACGCGGCGGGCTGCCGCTGTACAGCGGTAATTCCAGAGCACGTCCGTCATGTCGTGCGGCTCAGACGCGGCGGGCTGCCGCTGTACAGCGGTAATTCCCGAGCACGTCCGTCATGCCTGCTAATTGCCTACATCTATGTTGCTATGCAAGCTCTGTGTATGATTAGTTGTCGCCGGTGACCCGATGCCTGTCACTGGGTCAGCCACACCACACACGGACCTGGTGTGACCCGATACCACTGTCACTGGGTCAGCCACACCACACAGGGACCTGGTGTGACCCGATACCACTGTCACTGGGTCAGCCACACCACACACGGACCTGGTGTGACCCGATACCACTGTCACTGGGTCAGCCACACCACACAGGGGCCTGGTGTGACCCGATACCACTGTGACTGGGTCAGCCACACCACACATGGACCTGGTGTGACCCGATACCACTGTGACTGGGTCAGCCACACCACACATGGACCTGGTGTGACCCGATACCACTGTCACTGGGTCAGCCACACCACACAGGGGCCTGGTGTGACCCGATACCACTCTCACTGGGTCAGCCACACCACACACGGACCTGGTGTGACCCGATACCACTGTCACTGGGTCAGCCACACCACACAGGGGCCTGGTGTGACCCGATACCACTCTCACTGGGTCAGCCACACCACACACGGACCTGGTGTGACCCGATACCACTGTCACTGGGTCAGCCACACCACACAGGGGCCTGGTGTGACCCGATACCACTGTCACTGGGTCAGCCACACCACACAGGGGCCTGGTGTGACCCGATACCACTCTCACTGGGTCAGCCACACCACACAGGGACCTGGTGTGACCCGATACCACTGTCACTGGGTCAGCCACACCACACACGGACCTGGTGTGACCCGATACCACTGTCACTGGGTCAGCCACACCACACAGGGACCTGGTGTGACCCGATACCACTGTCACTGGGTCAGCCACACCACACACGGACCTGGTGTGACCCGATACCACTGTCACTGGGTCAGCCACACCACACAGGGGCCTGGCGTGACCCGATACCACTGTCACTGGGTCAGCCACACCACACACGGACCTGGTGTGACCCGATACCACTGTCACTGGGTCAGCCACACCACACAGGGGCCTGGTGTGACCCGATACCACTGTCACTGGGTCAGCCACACCACACATGGACCTGGTGTGACCCGATACCACTGTCACTGGGTCAGCCACACCACACAGGGACCTGGTGTGACCCGATACCACTGTCACTGGGTCAGCCACACCACACACGGACCTGGTGTGACCCGATACCACTGTCACTGGGTCAGCCACACCACACACGGACCTGGTGTGACCCGATACCACTGTCACTGGGTCAGCCACACCACACAGGGACCTGGTGTGACCCGATACCACTGTGACTTGGTCAGCCACACCACACAGGGGCATGGTGTCCGGCTGTGGAGTCCCCACCAGTATATGAGCAATGTACGGTCATGTTCAGGTACCTGGCCGCATGGTAAGTTGCAAGGCGCAATAAGGATGGATAGTGCCGGTGAAATTGCTGCCAGACATGATGAATGGAACTTCGATCTCACCTTTTCTTGGATTTCAAGGCATTTTGTAGGATGTCATTTTGCAGCTGTCGCCCAGCCGTCTGCCTCGCTAGTTATATAACCACAGGCGGTACATTTTCAGAACATGAAGCACGAAGTCATGACAACAAACGTCTGGGTAATTCAGGTGAGTTCAGGATGAGTTCGCTCCAAGGAAGAATGTTCGAGGCTCGCTTGTCAAATCACGCTGCTCGCGTTCGTGGAGTGGCCGAAAGCCACGTACTCTGTGACAAATTTGCGCCCTCCCACGGTGTGCTATGTCACCTGAACAGATTCGTTACGGGGTCCCTACATGGTTTAACATGTAGAGTAGGATTTTGTTTAATGCTCCGAATTGCAATGACGAATTGTTCGTAATTCACTTGCTATGAAACGAGGCATTCCTGTTGCTTAAAGGCACATATTGGTAGGATAATTTTCGTGATATTTTTTAGATGTACCATCCAGATATTGCCCTTGCACCAGCAGCAATCCGTTGACATTCCTCTTCTAATAGTGCTATGTTGGTCCCTCTCATCGTCCACCAATGGTATCACTATCCCCGTCCTGTTTCAAAACATTGTCTCGTTCATCCCTCTCATTGTCCAGCATTGGTATCACGATCGCTGTCCTACTGCAGCAGTGATGTGTTGACCCATCCCGGTCCCCGGTTACACCCGTGTTCCGCTGCTAGTGCGCTGTTCCATCGGTGGCCTGTTGATTGTATGTACTTATGCTAGCGGGTATTGGTTTGTTTCACGTGCCACAGGAGTGGATAGACCACAGGCTCTCCTGGAACCCCCAGGACTATGGAGGTCTGCAGAAGATGAAAGTGCCTTCAGAGAAAATCTGGCTGCCCGACATCGTGTTGCACAACAAGTGAGCGATGGTGACCGAGGGGTGGATGGCATTCCGATCATGCTGGAACATCAGTAGTTTAAACTGTTTTTCAAAGCAGTCCGTCAGATTTCTGGTGTTAATTACATAGTGCATTATAAGTACTAAAAATGTCTTGTACGCAACGAACTTGTCTCTTGGTAGGGGAGGAGGAGACTTTGTGGCACATCAAATGCAAATGTCATGCACTGGCGAGCATATATTGTACCCGTATCGTTTCTGGTTCAAACATAGCTGGCTGCTTGGGATTTCGGGTTCTACGAGAAAAATCAACTTGAGAAAGTGTCAGCGCTACATGACCAGGGATGCTACAGACATCGTAAGTAACCCTTGATTTCTTTTTCTTTTTCGGTAGCATATGCTCTAGGTAGATGCACCTAGATAGTTAAATTGTGTTGTATAATTATTGTTGCGGCTCTTTTCTGCCTCCGCGTAAACCTACCCCATTGTATCCAATTAATTCACCGATGCCGGTGTTGGGAGCACAGTTTGCTGACTGAACGCTGACTAGTTAGTAAGTTATTTGGGTTCAAAGGTACTTCGACCAGCTCTATGATCATTATCGCCCACACCTTGTATTCGAGTACTTTACTGCCAGATGACCACTATTTCCTTGGTGGGTGCGTAGCCTGAAGTCCTATCGTTGACAAGTAACGGAACAAGTTTCCGGAATGTACGAGTTTTGTCTACTGATTACTGGATGAAATCTGAATTTTGAACGCCGAATGTTGCCTCCTAGAATTCGTCGTGGTACACATCTGACTATGCATGGTCGCCACAGTGTCGACGGGAACTACGAGATCACCATCAAGACGATGGCTGTGCTCAACCACACCGGCCGGGTGGGCTGGGAACCACCGGCCATCTACAAGTCCTACTGTCAGATCGACGTCGAGTACTTTCCGTTCGACCAGCAGAAATGCTTCATGAAGTTCGGCAGCTGGACGTACGATGAATCAAAGGTGAGCTGCCGTGTTGGAAGAAAGGTAGAGCCAGTTCCCCACGAAATTGGCCTATCCGCCTCCAATTAGGGTTCGAACCAACACAGGGAGCATGGCGGGACTTCAGACAGAGCATGGCGGCACTTCAGACATAACTGAATGCCGACCCCACTGACACGCTTTTCTTATCGCGGCTATTGTTTTGCTAGACAGTTACTTGCTATATTGATGTTTTCGCTGGCAAAGTCTCCTATGTCACCTTTCGCGCCTCCTTTGCATTGTTAAAAGGGGCTGCCCGCCTGTGTCTCCGACGCTCGTGGTGCGTTAGACGATCTTGTCTATTGCTTACTTCAAGTGATCGTGGTGACACGAGCACAGTGATACTCTTACCTGATGTCTCTCCGAGTCTTCCAAGCCCGTGGGTCGTTGGTCGGGTTTGTTAACTTTTGGTCACGTGGACACAGTGGTATACTGAACTGACGGGACACAACGGAAATGAAGCTGCAAAATTAGCGCGCACTTACATTTGCCAGAAAAGAAAGTGACGTTGCAACAGAAAACGTCGAGACGAATTTTCTTGTCTCCGAAAACTTTGGATTAACTCTGCGTAATCCTTGGTACGATGTGTTCAACGAGCACTCAAATTAACCCATGTTGCAATCAGTAATGATAGTATATGGAGCTCTTCAAACTATACCTGGTAGTTAGTTATGATAGCACGGACATCGCCCAAGGGAGTCGCCACCGGGGGGGCAGGGGGGGCAGTCGCCCCCCCTGCCGTCAAACAGGGGGGGGGGCGCCGCCCCCCTGAAATTTGAGGAGGCCACTATCCGGAAATGCACAGGAAAAAAGTGAGCAATGAGGCCGACGAGACACGAGAGGAGGCCTCCAAGACGTGAGAGGAGGCCCCTAATTTGAAGAAGGAGTCACCTAGGAGAGGATAGGAGGCCCCAGAAATCACGAGAGTGCCAACAATTGGCACGGAGGCCCCCAGGAATGCAAAGGATGCCCCCAGGATTGCAAAGGAGGCCTCCAGGATTACAAAGGAGGCCCCCAGGATTGAAAAGGAGGCCCCCAGGATTGCAAAGGAGGCCTCCTGGATTGTAAAGGAGGCCCCCAGGAGTGCAAAGGAGGCCTCCAGGACGACAAAGGAGGCCCCCAGGATTGAAAAGGAGGCCCCCAGGATTGCAAAGGAGACCCCCAGGATTGCAAAGGAGGCCCCCAGGTTTGCAAAGGAGGACTCTAGGATTGCAAAGGAGGCCCCCAGGAACAGGAGCCCAGGATTGCAAAGGAGGCCTCCAGGATTACAAAGGAGGCCCACAGGATTGCAAAGGAGGCCCCCAGGATTGCAAAGGAGGCCTCCATGATTACAAAGGAGGCCCCCAGGATTGAAAAGGAGGCCCCCAAGATTGCAAAGGAGGCCCCCAGGATTGCAAAGGAGGCCTCCATGATTACAAAGGAGGTCTCCTGGATTCAAAAGGAGCCCCCCAGGATTGCAAAGGAGGCCCACAGGATTGCAAAGGAGGACTTCATGATTGCAAAGGAGACCCCAGGAATGCAAAGGAGGCCCTCACGATTGCAAAGGAGGCCTCCAGGATTACAAAGGAGGCCCCAGGATTGCAAAGGAGGCCCCCAGGATTGCACAGGAGGCCCCCAGGATTGAAAAGGAGGCCCCAGGATTGCAAAAGAGGCTCCCAGGATTGCAAAGGAGGCCACCAGGATTGCAAAGGAGGACTCCAGGATTGCAAAGGAGGCCTCCAGGATTGCAAAGGAGGCCCCCAGGTTTACAAAGGAGGACTCTAGGATTGCAGAGGAGACCCCCCAGGAATGCAAAGGAGGCCCTCACGATTGCAAAGGAGGCCTCCAGGATTACAAAGGAGGCCGCCCAGGATTGCAAATGAGGCCCCCAAGATTGCAAAGGAGGCCCCAGGATTGCAAAAGAGGCTCCCAGGATTACAAAGGAGACCACCAGGATTTCAAAGGAGGACTCCAGGATTGCAAATGAGGCCCCCAGGATTGCAAAGGAGGCCCCAGGATTGCAAAGGAGACTCCAGGATTACAAAGGAGGCCACCAGGATTACAAAGGAGGACTCCAGGATTGCAAAGGAGGCCCCCGGGAATGCAAAGGAGGCCCCCAGGATTGCAAAGGAGGCCCCAGGATTGCAAAGGAGGCCCCCAGGATTGCAAAGGAGGCATCCAGGATTACAAAGGAGGCCCCCAGGATTGCAAAGTTGGCCCCCATGATTGCAAAGGACGCCCAATGGACGGAAGAGAAAGCCAGTGGATATGAGATGAGGTTTCGGAGACGCAAAAGCAGTCCCCAAAACGGGTAAGGTTCCACCAAGATAGAAAAGGATGATCCAGAAAAGTGGCAGGAAGCACCTAATTCGGAAGAGGACGATATAAGATTGGAAATAAGACCCTATGATGAACGAGGAAGCCCCTAAAATAGGAGAGAAGGGCAATTAGATAAGAGGGATGGCTCCCAGGCGAGAAAGAATGCTTCAAGACGGGTAAGAAGGACCCCAGGAAATGACAATGTAGCTGAGATAGGAAAGGTTGCTTGTAATTTGGAAGAGAAGTAATTCACCTGAAAGAGAAGATGAGTCCACCAGGAGATAAGAGGCCACCCTTAAAATGGGCAAGGAAAGAATCAAAACGCAGAACAGGAGGCCCCGAAGACGTGAGAGGGGGCCCCTAATTTGAAAAAGAAAGCCTCTAGAAGAGAAAAGGAGGCCCCTGCTGGACTCGAGAGGAGTCCCTCGAGATGGAGTAGGAGGTCTCCAGGGTCGAATGAGGCCCCGACGACCGGAAGGAATTCCCAGGAAATGAGAGAAGGCCCTAAAGATGGGAGTGGTAGGCAGCAGGTATGGAAGGAGGCGAGGTTTCCAAAATTGAAGATCCCTCAAGACGGGTAAGCTTTGCGCGAGGACAAAGGAGGAGGCCCACGAGGCGTGGCAGGAGGCTCCTAATTTGGCAGAGGATGCCCCTGGAACATGAGAGGAAGCCCCATGTCGTGTTAAAGGGGCCCCAGGATGTGGGAGAAGGCCCTCCAAAACGGGAGAGGAGGACCATTGAATATGGAGGAGGGTAGAACGCACGAGAAGACATCCAAAACCGGTAAAGAGGCTCCAGGAAATGAGACGAGACCCCTAAGACGCGAGAGGAGGTCTATAGTTTGCAAGAAGCCCCTGAAATGGCAGGAGTCGTGCCGGGGTACTTGAACATCACGATATGGGCCCAAAACGATCCGGCCGGGGCCACTGAAGATCACGCTGAGCCTAGGGGTACCAAAAATTCACGCCCGGACCATGAAAATCACGCTAGGGGCACGATAGGTCGTACCGTTGCCCAACAGTATCATTGGGACACAAATGAAGCCGGGGAAACGAAAAACAATCCGGACATGGATAATCACTCTGGGGCCCCAACAATGACACCAAAAGCATCCAAAACGTATTGGACACCCACAAAGTGTCGAGGTCGTTAAACTCGAGCTAGGGATCCAAGCAAATGACGTCGGGACACAAAAGATTACATTTGACTGAAAAAAAAGTCGCGTCGCAGCCCTTGAAAATCTCACTGGTGACCAAAAGGTCGCGCCTGGACCCCAAAGGTTGCAGCTGCCCCAAAAATCAATTATCAACCGGAATGTCACTCTGCGCCCCCAAAAATCGGGTCAAAGTCCCCCCCCCAAAACCCGCTGGGCACTGGGAAAAAACGTGTCAGGGCACCGAAAAAAATCGCACCTGGAGACCGAAGAATCGTACCAGGACCCAAAAATTTCACAAAGGACCTATAAAAAAAATAGTACTCGATGTCCAAAAGTTCACACCGAGACTCGATCGAATCGACCCCAGCACCGGAAAATTAAGGACAGGTCCGGAAAAAATTACCCGGAGAGCATTTATACTTCGAAAGGTGCCATCGGCTGAAAAAAAAAGTCCTTCGGTGGCCGCAGGGACACATCAAAGGAGCAGATGCCCCCTCCCTGGTAAGAGGAATATGCTCCCAAGAATCGAGCCGTGGCCCCCAAAAGTCGCGCTGGGGCCACAAAAATTCGCGTCCGTCCACCAGAATTCGCGTAGGGGCTCCAAGTAAATACGGTGGGCCCCAGAAAATTCCCTCCGAGGCACGAAAATCTGCAACAGGAACCGCCAAGATCGCGTTGGGGTCACAGCTAAGTACAACGCGCCCCGCAAACTCGAACCGGTCCCACCAAATTTCGCGCTCGGACCCACCATTCCCATCGGTAGTACCAAAATTTGGTCTGTGCATCAAAAATTAACGTCGGGGCTGCCAACAATTGGCGTCTAGGGCCCCACATAGGCACCGTGTGACCCCAAAAGTCGCATCGGTATCCGAAAAATAAAGCCGGAGCCCTCAAAATAAGGGGGATTCCAAAAAAAAAGTCCGGGTGAGGACAATGGTTCTGGAGCACCGAACATGTCATCAGATGCCTTGACAAATTGCGTACGGCATCGAAAAACACACCGGAGCTCGAAGAAAATCGAGATGAGATACAAAAACATGGCGCCAGGGACTCGAAAAATCAGGCCGGGATTCGGAATTTAAGGAAAATTCAGAAGAGATCCACAAAAATCGCGTTGAGCCCAGATAACTGGCGTTGGGTCCCGGAGCCACGCGCCTGTGCGCGATAAGTCGCGCTTGGACCCAGAAAAATCGTACCGAAGCCCCAAAATCGTACTGGGGCCCCACAAATGTGCGTCAGAAGCCCCAAACAACACAGCGGGACCCTAAGAGCACAACGGGGACCGAAAATGCGACTGGCCCTCTAAAGCGCAGTCTCGCAAAAAGCGACAGGGCCCGAAAACATGCGTTGTAGCCATAACTATATATACCGGGAACTCTAAAAAAAATAATAATAAAAACAAAACAAAAACACCGGAAGCTCACAAGGCATACAGGGGCCATACGACCGCACAAGGGCCTGAAAACAAGCAGGGGTTTCAAAAATGCGTTGGGCTTCTAACAAAAATGGATTGGAGCCCAAAGACACATCCGTAGACGAAGAAATACGAAACGGATCCAAAGAAATACACTCAGGCAGGGCCCCGGTTCGGTAGCCAACCTGGAAGCATGTTTAATCAAAGATATGAGGTGCATCAAAGCTCAGTGGAAATCCGCATTTCTTCGCCATAAAATATTGGAAGTAGGAAACTAATGATCGAATTTAATTAACATAATTTTCGCAGCGAACGCCCATACGAAGCATTTTATCACGTCAGATATGGCGCAAGTCTATCATGTGGCAGCAATTAGCAAAGCGTAGGAGGCCCAGCAGAATCCGTAGCATCGCACGAAGTGTGGCGAATGCGCCGAATGCGCAAGATGGGTGTGCACGTGCGCTGACGTTGGCGTCGTGGCGACCGGGCACTATGAACTGGAATGTCTGAAATTGGGAAATTTTACATTTTGAAGTGATTTGTTTAGGTGTAATTTCAGCAGAGCGAGGTGACTTATCAAGGGATACCAAAAGAATACATTCGAACCGGGTGGGGTAGCTAGGGTTGAAATCCGACGAATCAGAAACGACAGTGGTAGATTAGGCCCCTCCACAGGATAATTCAGTTGATCACTAATTATGTTACGTAAAAAGGTCCCCTTTGACAAAATAGCGGTCGAAATCGGAAGACTTTATTGAGTAGTTGGACCCCCTCCAAATACGTTTGCCCCCTCCCCTTAACGTAAATATAGGTGCGTCACTGGTCCCCGAATAATTTTCAGAAACTCACGCCCATGGAGCAAAGCCAACATTGCGGGGGCAAATTCCCCCTCACAAGCATACAAAACAACACCGATGCCCCATATGAAATGGGAGGAATGACGTTTTAAAATGTATTTTCTTCCTACAAAGTTGTCTTCTGTGATTACAGCCTGCATGATTAGAGCTTCCCAGCTTCAATACCTTCTCAACGACATAATTTACAAAACGGTACAGCACAGCGATAACCATGGGCGTGACGGCGTGGAATTCGAAGGTTTTGCATTATTTATGCATTGTCATTGTTACATTGTTGCATTGCCATTGATGCATTGTTGTTCAATGCTTGTTCTTGCCGTGAATTTATTCGCGGAGGGTTTATTATTTTAGGTTCTGTGCCAAGTGCCTTGCAGCCAGCACCAAATGTTATAAAAAATACATAAATCCCTAAGATGACGATCAGAAAACCAATTCAATCCACTTCTCGTTGTCACCTTCGCGAAATTGTCGTCCTAGGACTGAGAAATGATCGTTTAAGCTTGTGCATGAGATCAAGCTGGTGGGAATGACTAACAGTAGTGATGAACCTAGCTATATTCAGTTAATCTTGGTGGACATAGCAGTGGGTTAATCAATGGAAGATATCTTTAAGATATGCTCAGCACGAGCCCCACCAGCTCGCTACAATCTAGAGGCCAGCGGGAAGATTCCTCTCGTCGATAAAGCATAAAGATATTGGTTTGTTTTGGCACTGAAGTATTTATCCACATTTGCTTATTTATACCCTGGTATGGCTCAGTTCTCAGCGAAAAAAATAGATTATTGCTATTGCGTTTTGCGCAAGCGATGCACCATGCCAAGAACAAACAAGACATCAATATGAAATCATGTTCCCATTCGGGAACCATACTAAGAGCCTAAAAAGCAATAGGAGGCCCTAACACAGTGGAGGCCCCCTTTCGGGGAGCAGGAGGCCCCCTATCAACATTGCCCCCCCCCCCTGGAAGAATTTCGTGGCGACGCCACTGATGTCAGCCACACGTTTAACTGCATTTTATATATCAGTTACGTCCCGCACGTGTAATGTACCTGAAACATATCTGCAGTGAATGTGACATTTGTGTATGCTCACTTATTACTGGTCATGGGGATCATCATGGTCGGTGCGCATTGTTCCCAAAATCGCCAACGAATCAACCAGCGAATTAATGGTCTCCACATTTTTGACATGTCCATCAAAATAGCCTTGCCCTTTTCCGTTTGCAGACTCATGACTGACCATCCTGTGAAGAATCCGACGTGGTGCATCCTCTCCGACTACTAAGTTACCAGACATGGGGACGAGGCAAATGACTGCACATAGTGGTAGAACATTTGTAGGGCGGCGAGGTCGGGGGCGGGGTCGGTGTGGGTGGAGAGGTAGGTGGGGGGGAGGGGTTGGTAGGGGTGGGGGAGGGGTTGGTGGAAGTGATAGGGGGTTGGTTGGTTGACAGGGGGTGTCTTGTTAAATCTGGGAGGGGGAAGTGGGAGGGGGTCATAGGGGTTGTCGGGTCATGTCTTGGTAGGGGAAAGGGGAGGGGGTAATAGGAGTTGGTAGGGGTGTTGGTTTGGTCTCCAGTGGTTGGTCTGAGTAGCAGTCGTCTGAGTTTGGAGTAGTTGGTCTTAGTAGCAGTCGTCTGAGTTTGGAGTAGTTCTCGTCTTGTCGCTGTCGGAGGCGTTTGTGTTATTGGGGTCTTGCTCCATTGCGGTGGTGGTGACGTTGAAGCGACCTTGAGACAGTTGTTTCCGCACGGCCGCCGGTCGGCGGCCATGTTTGCTACGCTCACGGGCGCTGGGCCGGTTCCTCCCCGACCCGTGCCGATCTCGTTTCCGGTGAGCCGGCTCCCAGCCGGTGCGGCCCACAGCGAGCGGTGACCCGCGACTCCACGCTGTCGTATGTGCTGTCATTATGTGTGATATCATCATGTCTTCGTATAGTCATCTGGTCGGCGCCCCGTAACTCGTTATCCTAATACAAATTTACATAGCGAGGAAAGTTTCTCACTGCACCACTTACATTCGTGAGTGAACCTAGCTTGGTCGTGGCGCCAGGGAAGGATAAAGGAACTGCGTGGTTGGAGAGACTTAGGGGGGGGGTCATAAGAGTAATGGGCGGACATTGGAGTTGGAAATGCGTCCGTCACCGGCCCCGTCCAGCTTCGGGGCCCTCTTAAGTGCTAGGGTCCCTCTTGTTTCCCTCCATGTCATCCACCAGCATGCTCCCACAGGTCACCGGACTGGCAAATTGAGGACCTAGGTAAGTATCCTGGGTCAAATTTTGGCAACGAGGATTTCTGACAGCTAGATGCGTACGCAGAGTTCCAACAACTCCCACTGGTCCTTAATTACACATAGCTACTTCATGCATGCTCCCACGTAATCCATTCATTTCCATCTTCCATTCCGAACATTCGCTCTCTACTAAAAGTGTTGGCCCGATAATTTCCCTTCCAGTGGTACATGCGCATTCAGCGAGTCTTACTGCCTCAGACCGTTGCTTAGGGCTTTCTAGCCCAAAGTTAAATGTTAATTAATTACCCGTGCTTTGGTCCACAACTGTGACCCGCTGACGCGACACTGTTGGTTGGGTATGATATACTATTCCCGTTACTGCCTTCAAGGCTCGATGACACTGGGCTGCGACATTCCGTTAGTTTCTGATGGTCTTATGTCTGGGCTTGAGTAATAATGGCCGGCATACCTACACTTTAAATGAGTCAAAGCCTTGCCAGGACTTGCATGCTCGAACTTGCGATCGGCGGGCACCCCCACAGGTGGTCCTGGGCCACAAATCGGTCATAATGCCTCCCCCCCTCCCCTATCGTCTTTCTAACCTATCCTGCCCGGGTCATATAGGGAGACCCACAAATCCCCTGCCTGTCCTATCCTTGGGGGGCTTACGGAACGCCAAACTTCATCTTCCTTGCCTGTGCCATAATCGAGAGGCCCAGGCCTACTGGAATAGCTGAGACGGGGAAGGGATACCAACCTGGCCGTTTTTGGCTGTTACCTAAACTGTGCGCACAGATTCATTCCGAACCGAAATTGGGTGCCGCTGCCTGCGAGCTTACCCATCGACCCCGTCGGGTCTTACCACCCTCTGGATGCCCTTCCGCGCTCTGTGATCACCAGGCCGGAGGGATTTGCGCCTAGAATTACTCAAGTTATCCATCTGCCCTGTGAAATGTCCAGTCTTTCCGGCACGCTTTCCCAGGGGTTCAACCAACAGTGTTTCGTCATTTCCCGTCTTCTATCAACCATCCTCCGTCTCCTCCGAAGAGAAGAGGGAGGTGGCTATTCGTAGCTCACGTCTGGGCCCATGAAATTTCTCGCCTGTGGAAGAGCGGCTTGCAAACCGTCTCCTCGCTAAATGCGTAAGTCGTCTCACGTTTTTCCGTCACAGACGGTAGTCGGGTTCGTCCTGTCCTGTCTTGCCGGCTAGCTTTTACATTAAGTAACAGAAGAACCCGGAATTAATTCCCTGTCAAATCCCTCATTCGCACCTAGTACGTTTGGCCACTTAATGGTCAGTGCACTGTTCGTTCCTCAACTGCACCAACTTAAAAGGCTCTTGGACCTCCGAATGTTTAGCCGACCCTCAGCATTCAAGGGTAATACATGTACTGACAGGTACAAAGCTTGAGGGCGTGTTTCCAGCGATTTCACGATAAACGTTGTTTCCCCATCGTGACTGCTTTGCGATATCTCATGGACATTTGAAGTGGTGAGGAGTTCACATAACCATACATATGGTGCAAAAATGTATGCCGCGAATGGACAACTTGTTCATCTGGTAGCAGCACTTAAAGGGAGGTGCCGCGTCTCGGACCAAGCTAGGTCGACCTGGGTCAGCGACACTACAAGGTCAACTTTCAACTTTGTGTTCCCTTTAGCAACCGGTAATGTGCTGAGGGGCTCTGTATCTCCATGACGCAATGCAGTTGACAAAAGGGCGATACAGGGGAGCGTGGGCAACCTCGTGTCGGGTCACGGTGTTTGTTTTTAGTCATAGTTGGCTACTTGCTCGCTTAAAAGTATCCGGCATATCTCGGCATGACATAAAACGCACACAACGGACCACAGGGTCCTCTATAATTAACTTGAGTCTCAAGTACATTCCTTTCTAGGTGAAATGTTATCCCCGGTTCCATATATAAATCAGCTTCCTTAGTTCAGTTGCTCTGTACTATTACCCCGTACCATTTAAAGCAGGAGGAAGTCTCGTAGACACGTGGTGCTATGGTTTAGTGACCCAGTGCCCGGGGAGAATTCACTAGTTTACCCAACCTAGCGGTTATTGCCGCATCACTTCCCAAGGTCAAGAACCCTGGACTCGGCGCCTTCGACCGGGTGACATGTTTGATTTGGAAACAGGTGTTTGACGTTTGATTGGAGAGCGAGGTAGAGAGAGCGAGAGAGAGAGAGAGAGAGAGAGAGAGAGAGAGAGAGAGAGAGAGAGAGAGAGAGAGAGAGAGAGAGAGTGGGGGGGAGAGGGAGAGAAAGAGAGAGGGAAAGAGAGAGATGCTTCTATGTGGATGCTGGGACGATCCAGTCCCCTTCCCCCTCCACAGTGACGCTCGATTAGTGCCTGATATGTTTCTGGACAAAAGCCCCTTCTCCCTGTTTCCTGACCCACGAAAGGTCGGATCAAGTCGTGTAGTGTGCCCCCTCCCCCCAAATGATTTAGCTGCCCTTGACCCGTGTTTATTCTTCGTTCCAGCGAGACCAACCGGGTTGCCACCTGTATTGCGACCCTCAATACTTTTCGGCGTGAAGGAAGAATGATAACCTGGTCCCTGTAATTCGCTTTTTCCGTGCCGGTTTAAAGCTTACCCTTATGTGAATAAATGCCTGCACTGTCACGTCGCGCTGGTCTCTACGCCGGAGGTGTCCGGAAGTTTCGTGAGCATGGGAGGATGAATGTTCGTGACTCAAAGCTGAGCGAGTATGGAAGTGCTGCACGTCATTTAACGCCTGTTTGCCATTTCATTCTTGATAAATGCTTGGCTTGTGTAACATCCGCTATTTCAGGTTCAGTGCCGACATTTCCTCGGTAGCAACGGTTTAGTGTAATCTAAAAATGTATTGCTTCTTAGTTATTCTACACTTTTCTACTGTTTAGGTTCGCCTTGAGCATACCCGCAATGACAGTAACCAGATGCCCTCCGTCGAAATGTGGGTCAGCAGTGCGAATGCGGTTTACCACTTATGGGATCTAACGTTACGTTCAGTCAAGGATGACATCAAGACCCTCATAAACCCGCCGGAACCAAACCCATTGTCTGGTTGAGTATGATGCAAATTACAATGTATATGCAGGTAAACACACTGAAATGGCGGAACTCTGATAAACAAAATGTCCATGTCGTGCGATACTCCCATTCACTACTGACTATTCGGGTTAACGGTTATGGTCTGTTCTCTCCAGAAGGGTTAATGGACCCTTGGCTCGGCGGCACCGGCCAAGCTGCCTGTTTGATGGGAAACAGGTGTTTGACGTTTGATTGGAGGGCGAGCGAGAAAGGGAGAGAGAGAGAGAGGGAGAGGGAAAGAGAGAGAGAGAGAGAGAGAGAGAGAGAGAGAGAGAGAGAGAGAGAGGGGAGAGGGAAATACGGAGAAACAGAAGGACAGAGCGACAGTGGGGAAGATACCGGGGTATTCCCACCTTGACCGTAATCGATGAGTGACGTGGGGCCCCAGCAGATCTCCTAAGATACTTTAATTCCCCCATGGAAAGAAGGTGGTTATTTAGCATGTGGTGAGCCAGAAGACCTGCCGTCTGCATTTACGTCTTTCCAGAACCAGGTGTTTCTTCCGTCGTCTAAACTCGCATCAGTAATGTGCGTGCGGGTTATGTATTCATTTCTACCATTCATTTCTAAACTATGTATAAACATTCATGTATCCTCCACAGCAATCTTGAGCCATGCATTTCTAAACTATAAACATTCATGTATTATCCACCAACCTTGAAACCATGCTCCATAAGAACCTTGTTCGCCACAATTCGCTCCTCCACTTTACCCTTCCCGGGGCTACCAATACCACCGCTGGTTGGGGCCATCACATACACAAAAAGACCGGTGGCGGACGGGTCACATTTTGGGCATGATGGGTGAAGGATACTTCGTCACTCCCCGGTCTGGTTCACTCACATTTCGCGCTGTCAGCTTCGTTTTCGCTGTCTGGCAGGGGTGACCCAGTCGACCCGCACGTGAGCGAAATTCACAGTTTAACTCATCATGGTCCACATTCACTGCACTTCACCAGAGTCTCGACGACTCTCTTGGGTGGTATGCCTCTGACGACTGCCTTGGGTGGTGTGTCTCCGATGACGCTCTTGGGTGGTCTGCTTCCGACGACTGCCTTGGGTGGTGTGTCTCCACTTCCCCCGGGGTGGCGCTTATAAATGGCGCCGTCCCTGGGAGCGGCCGGCCCCAGGCGTCAGGCAACGCACGCCATCTCTTTGTGCCCCGTGGCCTAGCTGGTGGCTGATGGTGCCGGCTGGTGACGCTGGTGACTGGTGACTGGTGACTGCTGGCCGCTGATTGGCGGTTAGCGGTTCCGGCTGTCCAGAGCGGTGGCTGCTTCTAGGCTATTGGGTCAGGCTGATACCCTGTGGCTAGGCGGAAGTCATTGCTTACTTTGGCAGCAGGAAGTCATTGCTTACTTTGCGTTATGCTGTTCACAATATCTCGAACACGAATTTGCAAAATTAACACCCTCATGTCGCAGATTTTGATGAAAATTGGCATACAGGGTTATCTGAGGCCCTGAAACGATTCCTGAGTGTTTCAGCTGAATCGGAGCAGCGGTTCACGGATTATAGCCTGCGGCGTTTTTCTAAGTTCGCACTGAAGGTCAAACTTCGAGAGCCGATATCTTAGTGTAATGTGGATATAAATTATAAAAATTATATATCGTTGGAATCGCAATGAGCTCGTCTTTCGATTTCTTGGGTCAGTTTTTGGTTTTCTGGACATTTTGAAAATATAACCCCGTGACCTCGGGTAAAGTGACCTGTGGTGACCCCTAGTACAACGATATTAATATAATTATTTATACAAAACGACAGCCTCATCATTTATATTTCGGATGAAAGAATAAAAATGATGTATATTAGAGGTTTAATACCAGTTTCTGTAACAAATATTGACTGACCTATGCGAAAAAAAGACGCCTAAATTGGCTGGCTATTCAGTAAGCTTTGTCTCGCCGGTGCCTCTGAAGCGTACAATACCAAGTATGGTACCGAGACATTTTACATATGTTGCTAAGTCACTTGCTTCTCATATCCAGTGCAGACATATTTTGACTAAGCATGGCTGATATAGCCAACAGCTAACATCGTTTAAAGATATTACGCATAGGGGATGAATGGTTGTCATTTTCCTAAGTTTGTGTCCGCTTCAGAAAGCTAGGCATAAACAATATGACCGCAAATTCGCTGCATAAATGCAAGAGAGATCAAATCTTGACGCTGTATTCTGGGTTAATAGTCCGGCGAAACAACGAGGAGATGCAGTTTTTGCAAATCATCAGATTGGCGACGTAATTAAATCAAGCACAAACATGCTCATTTCTTGCATAGTTCACTGAGCAGAACTATATTTCACAAACATATTGAGACATGTGAACTTGTCACACTTTGTACATGCTATGCAACCACCAAAAATCTACATAATTCATAGGACAATGGCATTGTGACGCACTAGTTTATTTCGTTTATTAATAGCATAAAAACCACAAGCAGAGACGCCCAATTACGCCTGTAGTCCTAATACTTTTTCCTGCTCACACACGCACACACATATGTTGGCAAATGTGCGATTTTGTTATTCATTGCATAGTGCATACGTATGCACCATTGCACATGTACGGTCCAGAGGGATAGCGTTCTCTCATAGCACTTCACTTCTTGCTCACCCTCACGACACGTCCCGGGTCACTGGAGAGTTCGTGCACCGCGATGGACGTGAGGTCTGAGGGCGAGAATCTGTGGAACCGCTGTGTACCTTTCACCGTAACTGCTCTCGAGAATCGCTGTCGGAGATAAGACGCTGCTTCTTTCACTTCCTGAGAGCTGACAAAGACGAACTTGACAGAGCTGACATACTTCACATCAAGGTACAGGAACAAAGCTTCCGCAGTCGTGATCGAATCGGAGGCAGGCCGCCGCAGGCTCTCTTGATACGCAGCCCTTTTCGCTGTGGTTTCATCCGAGGGTGCGTAGTTCTCGCCAGACACAGGATTTGATGCATTTCCGCTAGAAGTTTGGCTGCTGGAGTCACTTAACTGAACCGGCGATACCTTTTGCAATGGTAGACTTTTAGGATCCTTAAGCAGCCTTCCAATGCAGTTCGTGCACAGGAAAACGTCCTTCTGAATTCGACTGTCATTCACCAGTTCGACCAGTTGCTCAGATGATGGCCTCACACCTTTAGTTATGAGATTTATGGCACTTATACGGATCAGAACAGCAGCGCTGTACCATTGCTCCGGCCTTGCGAAATACCAGGATAAGCCAGCACCGTTTCACTTTGTTAAGAACCAGACCTCTTCACCTCGTGCCTGGCGTCGACTGAGCACACGATTCCTATTCCACGCTCACGGTTTCATGAGGGGATCCCTTATCGTATCGCTCCGCTCGAGTCAGCCCGGTCGGTTTACGCGGCGTAACTAGACCCCCCCCCCCCCTCCCCCTAGACAGCGGGGATAAACGACAAGGCAGCGTAAACTGGGATCGAAGTTCACAGATAACGCTATCCCATTTCGTACCAACTGGGGTCTGCGTGGATGTCGACTGCCGAACGTCCACTGTCCTCTGAATCCCGTGCGTACTTACCGGTGTGCATCAGGTAATGTTGCACATCTGACATTTAATCGTATCCCAGCCTGGTCTAAAGGTGAGTTTAGTGTTAGAAATAAGATTAAAAGGCTTAGCAAAATTTTCCAAACATCCGTAGCACACTACGATGCTGCACTCTTTCGAAGAACCGGAAAACAAAGCTTACTGATCAGCAGGCCTATTTAAGCGGCATTTTTCGCATAAGTCAGGCAATATTTGTTACAGAAACTGGTATTAGGCGCTTAATATACATGGTTTTTATTTTTTCATCAGAAAGATAAATGATGAGGCTTTCGTTCTACAACATAATTATATCAATATCATTGTATTAGGGGTCACCACAGGTCACGTTATCCGAGGTCACGGGGTCATATTTTCAAAATTTGCACAAATAAAAAACTGACTTCAGGAATCGAAAGATGAGCTCATTGCGATTCTAACGATATATAATTTTCATAATTTATCTCTACATAACACTAAGATATTGGCTCTGGAAGTTTGACCCTCAGTGCGAACTCAGAAAAACGCCGCAGGAAATAACTCGTGAACCGCTGCTCCGATTGAGCTAAAAAGCTCAGAAATCGTTTCAGGGCCTCAGATAACCCTGTATGCCAATTTTCATCAAAATCTGTGACAGGAGGGTGTTAGGCCATGTTCGAGATATGGTGGACGGCACCAGCAGCACCAAGTGGCCGCTGTTGACAGTAGGGGTGGGCGTTTCGGGGACGAGTAGGCTTCGTGTTTGCGCTTGCTTTTCACAAATTTCTCCCGGCGGTGCGGGTTTCCGGTCGCGGCGGCTGGATGTCTCGCGATAGTCGGGCCGCATGGCGACCGCATGAAATGTCGTATTGAAAATGTAAGCCATCTTACATATTACCAAATACCACTTGCATCCCAGATGCTAAAGTACAGTAATCAAAGCCTCTGGGTTCACGTGCATCGACCGACATCTGCTTAATTGGCCAACCTTCTCCAACCACTGCTGGAGGAAGCAGGCTCGCAACCGCAAGGCATGTGCTATTCATGAGCACTAAGACACTTGCTATTTATGCACACTAAGACATCGAATAAGAAAGCAGTAAAAGCGAATGTATAGACGGTTTTATGTTTCTGGGACAAGTCCGTATCAAAAGTGTGGTACGACGGTACTGTGAAAAAGCTCGGTATATCGTTGAATGAATGGGGGATGAATGAATGAAGGAATATTATGCTGTAGTTAACTTGGCCTTTTCATCTTCATCGGCACGTGAAAAAGATGCCCCATTATACATCCACGCTCATAAGTTGGCATCCCACACCTACAGAACATCAAATGACAATGCTGACGGAAAACAGCGTTCAATTTACCGTAAGTATACAAATTTTATACCTGACTATAGCGTTCCTATTGTATTTCTTTCGCCACCTTACATGATTATCGCAAAGCGGGCTTACCGTACATACAGTCTATGTTAGTTCAACTTCTCTTGCACGCTTCTTTGTGAGCTTCGTCAAAGGGTCGTAACGTACATGTGCCGTACACATACACGTTGGCCATCCTCAGCATGTAGGCTGAGAAAGGCGTAGTTTTAAAAAGAACATTTTTTTCCAAACTACGGGTCGCAACTTACTTAATTTTGATTGTAAGCGACTTTCCTTTTTTGGCAAAAAGAACAACCTAATGAGCATCGTACATACAAAGCTTACATATCACGATGCTAGGAACCTGAACGTGAAAAGAAGGAAATCTGCGAAGAAAAACAGCCTAAGCAAGGAGAGATGAAGCTCTCAGCGGTGAGAATAGCGTAATGCAGGCACAAATATCTGCATTAAACAAGCCCGCTTGGGATGCCTACAAAAATCGTGGAAGGACCAAATAAAGTGTTTAGTCATTCAGACAGACGAGTTCCTTACAATGCTGCAAGATAATCCAGAAAAGTGATTGGCTGTGCATCGACGAGATACAATCGGTCTGTGGATATCCAAGCATTTACTATATATATTTTGGGCGACGTTTACGCCTGCACCACCTGATCTACATCACGAATACAACCTGCAGTAAAACCGTGCCGCACATTCATCTCAACCAGTTGGCACATTCATTTTTACATCAAGTGTATAGTTTACATCGCAACAGGTGCAATGTCCCCTGCGCAAGCTCATCCGCCGGTCTGTGATTATCCATTCTCACGTTTAAAATCTACCGATGGACAGAGTCGTCGTGTGGACCAGAAGCGTTGTTCCACTATTGTTCTTACTGGTTGACGATTGAGTTTTCCTCCGCTATCCAATGGTGGCCCGTGACTGATCTATACAACCGGCATGTTTCAGCTGATTCTCCAGCACCGCGACTCGCTGGCGAACTCCAACCTGGTCGACTACGGCATCGCACTGGAGAACTTCCACTTGAGCGTCGAATGGGACATCATGCAGGTGCCGGCGCTGCGGCAGGAACGCTACTACACCTGCTGCGTCGATCCCTATACGGACATCTACTTCAATGTGACACTGCGCAGGAAGACGCTCTTCTACACGGTGAACCTCATTATCCCCTGTGTCGGCATCAGCTTTCTGACGGTGCTCGTGTTCTGCCTGCCCTCCGAGTCGGGCGAGAAGGTGTCGTTCTGCGTCTCGATCCTGCTGTCGCTGACGATGTTCGTGCTGCTGCTGGCCGAGATCATACCGCCCACCTCGGTCACCGTACCGCTGCTCGGCAAGTACCTGCTGTTCAACATGACGCTGGTCACGCTGTCCGTGATGGCGACCATCTGCGTGCTCAACATCGGCTTCCGCTCGCCCAGGACGCACGTCATGTCCGACTGGGTGCGGCGCGTGTTCCTGCAGCGGCTGCCACCGCTACTGTTCATGCCGCCGCCCGCCCAGCCCCGACGGCAGCTGACCGCCGTCAGTGACCCGGATGATCCGGACGATCCGGACGAGTGCACGTCCACAGATCCAGACGAGTCGCTCTGTGTGGACCCAGTTCCGCCTGTGCCCCCGAGTCGATACGACCCGGCGCGCGACGGGTCCGGATCGGCACGACCTCCGGGCAGGTTCGAGTCGCAGGTGAGCTCGGTGGGTGGGCGGCTGGAGCCTGGCCGGACGGGTGTCGGCGCGCGACACGCCTCGGGGTGTCTGCTGAAGTCAGGGCGTGGACAGGGCGGTCGACTAGCTGACTCGCCCGCCAGGAACTTCTCGTCTCGATCTGTCCCGAGGAGCACTCTCAGCATTGACTCCTCGCCATCGCTCGTCGAGACCGACAGCGAGGAACGACCACGGCGGAGGACACCGATGGCAGGACGACTCGACCGCCGTCTGAAGAGCGCGATGGTGGGCGTGAGGGCAATCGCGCATAACATGAAGAACAAGGCCGCCAACAGCGATGTAAGCGCACCGATACACAGGACTTTAAGATGGATGGTTCAATGGACCCGGGGATCGCACACGGGACCCAGGGCCCCTACGGCTCCCAGGGACCGCATACAGAACCCAGGGGCCTCCTACGGCGCCCGGGGATCGCACACGGGACCCAGGATCCTCCTACGACGCCCGGGGATCGCTCACGGGACCCAGGGCCCCTACGGCTCCCAGGGACCGTATACAGAACCCAGGGCGCCCGGGGACCACACACCGTGTTTAAAAAGACATCTTGTTGCGTCCGGAAGCCTCCGTGCACCCTGGGGCTTAGTTTGTCGTTCCATAAGGAGTCATGTGACATCTGGGGGCAACACATGAAGTTAATTGTGTTGCCGTGTTGATTTTTATGTTGTGTTGTTGTCTATTTGTCCAGGAAAGAACGTAGGGTGTGTAGATTTAAGGATATCAAATATATCGTTATGATTTTGCCGTCCATTGTCAGGATGACTGCAACACAGCATGTATGCACTCAGACACCAAGGTGAATGCGTGCGCAGTAAAAACAAAACGGCAACCGAAGCTCCCATGTTGAGCATCATGCCCTCCAAATGTACGTCCAATGTTGTTTGTGCTGTTTCGCTGTATTCTTTTGTCAACTACACCCACCCAATGAATGTTGTCGTCGCGTTCACAGGAGGAGGCCGACTGGCAGTCTGTGGCCATGGTGCTGGATCGGCTGTTCCTGTGGCTGTTCGTGGCCGTCGGCGTCGTCGGCACGTGCACCATCCTGCTGCGGGCGAACTCTCTGTACGACAACACGGTGCCGATCGACCGGCTCAAGTCCAGATTCGCCGGCAATGACCTCACCGTCATGGCACCGGAGAACTGTCCCGTGGGCCGCATCGGACCGGAATAAGGCACCGTCAGGGACGCTGTGTGGGAGATGGCCGCCGGCGGGCTATATGGCAGCAGAGCTGTAGGCACGGCATCGGGGGCCGTGGCGGGTAGAAGGGCGACAGATAGGCACGCATCGGGGGCCGTGGCTGGTAGAAGGGGAGGACAGAGAGGGAGAGAATGGAAATGGAGAAACATCGAAACCGAGGGAGGGGAAATGACAGGAACGAACACCCCATCCCGGGGTTCTGTGCGTCACCGGTGTGGCTCCTCCTTGGAAAATCCTGGCCGTTATAGTGGCTGCCTTCTTGAAATCATCTGAATTGTCTGTTGTCGCCTCTGTAACGATATAGACAGCTTCGACCAATTTGTTTTAGGTTATCATGCAGGTGGGAAGCCAGAATACAGTTCAGAAGGTGTCCTCCCCTATCCGCATACGTCACGTGAAGGTTTCATCTCCCCTAAACATCTTTAAGTGGGCTTTGTTCTTGATTAGTCGCTTATACAACCCTCTACCTGTCCCACCAAAGTAAGCCTTCTGGCACGCGCCCCCACGTGATTCTATGCACGGCACAGTTTGTGTCGCTGTCATCACTCATTCTATGCACGGCAGTCTGTGTCGCTGTCATCACTCATTATATGCACGGCACAGTCTGTGTCGCTGTCATCACTCATTATATGCACGGCACAATCTGAGTCGCTGGTATCACTCATTCTATACACGGCACATTCTGTGTCGCTGTCATCACTCACTCTATACACGGCACAGTCTGTGTTCCCGTCATTACTTATTCTATGCACGACACATTATGTGCTTCCGTCATCACTCATTCTATGCACGACAGAGTTTGTGTCCTCATCACCACTCATTCTACGCACGGCACAGTCTATGTCGCAGTCATCACTCATATGCACGGCACAGTCTGTGTCGCTGTCGTCACTCATTATATGCACAACACAGTCTGTGTTCCCGTCATTACTTATTCTATGCACGACACATTCTGTGCTCCCGTCATCACCCACTATGCACGACAGAGTTTGTCCCCATCATCACTCAATATATGCACGACACAGTCAGTGTCCTCATCATCACCCATTCTATGCACGACAGTCTGTGTCCCCGTAATCGCTCATTATATGCACGACACAGTCTGTAGCCCCATAATCACCCATTCTATGCACGACACAGTCGGTGTCCCCATCATCAGTCATCATATGCACGACACAGTCTGTGTTTCCGTCATCGCCCATAATATGCATGGCACAGTCTGTGTTTCCGTCATCGCCTATTCTATGCACGACAAAGTCTGTGTTGCTGTCAGAGGTCGTCACAACGGATGCTGCCGGACTGACGTGTCCAGCCACTTCTTCGAGATGGAGAACGACTGGAGCGATCACCGTCTTGTTGTTACATCCATCCAGTTAATTTTCTGAAGTTCTTCTGTCTCATTATTTGATGTGCGTTTCTTTCTAGCGAGACTGGCATTGCCAGGGGAAATTCTATTTTCTGAATGTAGCCTGGACACCATTCAATTATTGTTGAAGAAGCAATTATTCTGAGCAGATTTGTAGAGCCAGTGAGTAAAATCCTATGACAACGTCCGACTGCGTTCTGATACTGTTGCTAAATGGAAATGTATTAAGTCGTATAATTTTTGCTTGTTGGCTTCCTGTACACCGAAAATCGAAGCTCCTGTTCAGTGTGCCAGAGCATTGCAGCCAGAAACAGGATATGTTCCGTTTTGCTCCTCTTCCTTTGTTAACTGCATAGCTTGTTGGACAGCATTCCAGTTGGACTTGCACCAGACCAGTAGCATCTCGCACGACTGCGATTACAGCGTCCACATGGCCATACATGCCGAATCGCTACCTGCGATAGCTTTGCAATGGTCTTCCAATTGCCTGCACCGCGCTTAAGATCTGAGCCCATCGTCAGACATTTCCTATACAAATTCGCTACTAAATTTAAAGCACCCAAAATCTACGTACAGCTTTACCAGTTCAGCAGTCTTACTTTTGCAATGGTACCTCATCGTCGTGCATCAGATTTACCACTCTTTCCATAGCAGATATTGCGTCATCGACAGGGACGTTTGTAAATAACGACTCAACATCGAAGCCAACCAGGCTTCTCTGTCGAAGCAGTTCAATTGAATGCATAGTACATACGGCCCCGATAGCGATTTAGGTAGACATTTTATCCGATGGGGCAGTGCCGATCCCGGACGTCATGAGGGCGTGACGTCACGTCATGACACATCAGGTTGTGGGAGTTTGGCACCCAGCTTATGGACGATGCCTTCGGCTTCTCTTCTAGGAGGTGAACTAGCTTTTCGGAAGAATTTAAGAACAGCAGTAGCATTTTCTGGAAAGTCGTTTGCATTCCACCAATATCCCATGACACGTGGAACAGGAACTGGCTGCATAATCATGCAGGCACGGAAAACGACTGGCAGAAAAACCGGGGCCTGTAGCACCTGGAAGCAGGCAGGTAACGCGGACTTAATTACAAACCCGTTCTAGTCGCGACCTCACCAACACGGACGGCCGGTACGTCATTTTTTCTGACATTTGACACAGAAAGGGACAACGGAAGCTGCATTCACAATTGCTGGATTCCATTGGCTTTCATAATTGCTAACCAAAAATTTGATCATAACGACATTGATAAGGGCGTCAAGCAGGGACTGGTGTATTTGAGATTGTTGGGCGCGTCAACTGCGTCGGTTATATTGCGCCCTCGAACAGAGGATAATTCCATGCCTCACAGCCTGATCATGTTGCAACACCCTGCAGCATCAAGAATATATATATAGATATATATACATAATTGCACTGAAGAAACTGAGCAATGACATACTGGTTGCTAGTGCTGACAAAGGTCGGGGAGTGGTAGTTCTTGATAAGTCTGATTACATGATAAAGTGCGTATCATATTTGCTGACACGTCCTGTATCCACCTATAAAGCCGCCTTTCTCCGAATCTGGAAGCGCCAATCAGAGAACTTCAAAAACCGGGTGAGAAGTCGGCAAACAGCTCAGAAAATGAACAAAATGTAGTTCATATCCTAGCAGAGAAACGAAAGACACCGTCAATGAGAGGCATGCCAAAAATACACAAACAAATGTGTCCCATAAGGTCTACCGTCTTCTCCCAAAATGTCTCGCGAAGCCGACATCGGAGGCACTATGTAAGACAATTTCGGCATACCTGAAACATTTAGCTGACCTACCACAGAGATTCAATGCATTTTACTGATCCGATAAAAATAATCATTTTCGACGTTAAGTTGCTATTTATGAACGTCCCTGTCTTGATTGAATATCTGATGGGGCGATATTTGCTGTGGAATGGGTGCTCAGTCTAATAAAAGATGATGGCTACTATCGCCGAAGAAAACCCTTTGGTAAACCGGTGGGGCTATGGGTGGACTTTGGGTACTTCAAATTGGATGACAACGAATTTGTTCAGGTTGATGGTCTTGCAATGGGCTCACCCTTGAGCGCTGTCCGGACAAACTTATATATGGAGGCATTGGAAGAAGACCATTGCAGAACTATCAAAGGTAGCGATTCGGCATGGAAGCGGCATGTCGACACGATGTAATCGCAGTCGTGTGAGAGGCTACTAACCTGGCGCAAGTCTCATGGAAGCGGCATGTCGACACGATGTAATCGCAGTCGTGTGAGAGGCTACTAACCTGGCGCAAGTCTCATGGAAGCGGCATGTCGACACGATGTAATCGCAGTCGTGTGAGAGGCTACTAACCTGGCGCAAGTCTTTTCAGACTTAAATGCCGTCCAACAATCCATACAATTCGCAAAAGAGGACCAGAACGGAAAGCGCCCTTGACACATTGCTGTACACATTGACCTGCCGCTCTAGATAGGGACTATGAATTTCGGCTGACAGGAGGCCAATAAACAAAAACCAATTAATACATTTATATTCGGCACACAGTACCACAACTAAGTCGGGTGTTGTCATAGGATTTTACTTACAGGCCATGCCAATCTGCTCAGATTAGTTCTTCAGCAATAATTTAACTATGTGAAAGCTACATTCAGAACATAAAAATTCACCCTGGCAATGATAGTCTCGCTAGAAAGAAAAGCACGTCAAATAATGAGAAGAAATCCAGAGGAAGAACTGGATCAACGGAGCAATACGACGGTGAACTGAGATCTAGCTGCCCCCCCCTTGAATGATCAAATCAAATGGCGGTCGAAACTGTCTGGATCGCTGCAGATGCGACAGTAAACATATCGGCGAAGTTCTTCAAGGCTGTTCTTTTCCCAGTCCCTTCCCGGTACCCCCCCTTCCTTTCCCTTCTCCCTCATCGCATCCCCTCCTTCATCCCTCTCCTCCCTCATCCTCATCGCGTGAAGCTAGGAAAGGCGACATTGGAAGTGGGATTCCGCTCAAAGCGAACGTTACTGAACGGAATACATGTCACAAAGGTACCCAGCTTTCCCATGCACAAGTTCAGATGCTGTTCCCACATAGCTGCCAAGAGAAATAGTTGGTTTTTCGCATAATCCCATTGCCAGACGTGAAGCACGTGTCCTGGCCGCGAGTGCATAGCCGAGTCACTCGGCAACATTTCTCTGGAAATATTTGCCGCTGATGTTGCAATTGTTCAACTATGCATACGCTGTTGTAGTATATTCGCTGCCAGCTTACCCACAACGTCGGGCATTCAATCAATCAGCTGTTCGCTTCGCGTTGTTTTTCTTCAGATGGTGATGGATTCGTGTATAAGTTGTGTATACGATTGTGCGACTACATTATGCGCTGGTTGGCTTTAGTCATCTACTTCAGTGGCTGTGTTAAAAATAAATGTCCGATCTCAGCCACACTATGGTAGATGGCGACGTGGCCTGAGACAGAACTACACAGCCTGTAGTTAAGTGGCAATTGCTCAAATACAGAATGGCTAACTGCCTGTCCGACATGTCAATGCTTCTGTCCGACGCTCAATGCAGTTGAGTCACCTTGAACCGTCTCCGCGGAGGGGGTGTAGTGATTAGGATGACGAAGTGGCATGAATCACTACAAAATACAGCTGCTCCAAAGCGGCACAACGAAGGCAGTGCGTTGCCGGACACCAGAGGACACCCAACCGCTCCACCGCCACCGCCACAAATCAACCAGAGCACACCCAACCTCTCCACTGTCACCGCCACGAGGCAACCAGAGCACACCCAACCGCTCCACCGTCACCGCCACGAGGCAACCAGAGCACACCCAACCGCTCCACCGCCACCGCCACAAATCAACCAGAGCACACCCAACCGCTCCACCGCCACCGCCACAAATCAACCAGAGCACACCCAACCTCTCCACTGTCACCGCCACGAGGCAACCAGAGCACACCCAACCGCTCCACCGCCACCGCCACAAGGCATCCAGAGCACACCCAACCTCTCCACTGTCACCGCCACGAGGCAACCAGAGCACACCCAGCCGCTCCACCGTCACCGCCACGAGGCAACCAGAGCACACCCAACCGCTCCACCGCCACCGCCACAAATCAACCAGAGCACACCCAACCGCTCCACCGTCACCGCCACGAGGCAACCAGAGCACACCCAACCGCTCCACCGCCACCGCCACAAGGCAACCAGAGCACACCCAACCGCTCCACCGCCACCGCCACAAGGCAACCAGAGCACACCCAACCGCTCCACCGCCACCGCCACAAGGCAACCAGAGCACACCCAACCGCTCCACCGCCACCGCCACAAATCAACCAGAGCACACCCAACCGCTCCACCGCCACCGCCACAAATCAACCAGAGCACACCCAACCGATCCACCGCCACCGCCACAAATCAACCAGAGCACACCCAACCTCTCCACTGTCACCGCCACGAGGCAACCAGAGCACACCCAACCGCTCCACCGCCACCGCCACAAATCAACCAGAGCACACCCAACCGCTCCACCGCCACCGCCACAAATCAACCAGAGCACACCCAACCGCTCCACCGCCACCGCCACAAATCAACCAGAGCACACCCAACCTCTCCACTGTCACCGCCACGAAACATCCAGAGCACACCCAACCTCTCTCCTCACCGGCATTGATCGCCGCGCCACCATTTAGCTCCACGGCCCACTGGAGAGACAGGCGCGGCTCGCCGAGAAGTCGCGACTGCAATTGCTGGTGCTTGATGCCGCCCACCGTGCAGGGTGCTAGGTGGACACCGACAGGGTTTTGCTAGCTTCCACAGCCGTGTCAGAAACACACTTCTGACGTCAGAAACGTCAGAAGAAGAGACGTCAGAAACGTCTCTTCTTCATGCCGGGTGCACGAGTGAAACCGAATATTGCCACTTGCACCGGTGCGTTGGGCTCCCAGTGTACAGCCAGCACCGCACCAGCTGGTTATAGGCCACATCCGTGTTCACCCAGCACCACAACCAGCTGATTATAGGCCACATCACACACCGTCTCAGGCGCAATCAAGTCTTCTAATAGAACGAAAGATTTGGGACAAACCATATTGAGAAGAATAGCACGGAACATCGTCCCGCTGTCTTCACCGACATCGTTGGTAATAAAACACTGTTCCAGCCTACTCACATGAGCACCAAAGTTGGCCCATTATGAATTAAATGCAGACTTTCCAACACACGCCATAGCGCCTGCGCCGCTCGGATCTAGTCTACATGCTCATCGATTGTCAGGTGCGCGAAATTTGAAAGCGATATTGTGAATGATTCAGAAGATATATCAGAAAACATCAGGGAGTTAAATTCCCTCCCCCACCCCTCCAGCTGCGAGGATTAAATGGTGAGGGTAGAATGCTGCGCTCTCGGGAAGATCTATGGAAAGGTCCCCGTTCTCCCGCCGGAGAGCGGGTGCCGTCATACATCTCAACATTATACGGTACATTTATGCACGATGTATGAGAAAAGGAACGTCCAGCCACAGTCACCCCAAATCAAACCATTTCCCAGTGACGAAGAGCTTGACAGTAGCCAGTAGCAGCCGCAGTGACTAATCATGGCGGCTCAGGATCAGCGCGCGTCAGAGGCGCTGCAAGATTACAGCAGGATCAGGAGAGTGACCGGCACAGACGGAGACGTTACAGCAGGCTCAGGAGAGCAGTTGGCAGAGACGGAGACAGGCTACAGCGGGATCAGGAGAGCAGTTGGCAGAGACTGAAACACATTCCAGCCGGCTCAAGAGAACGGCTGGTGGAGACAGACAGAGTCCAGCCGGCTCAGGAGACCGGCTGGCATAGACGGAGACACATTCCAGCCGGCTCAGGAGAGACTAGAAAATATTGAAACCTATTACCACCGGTTCAGGAGATCGGCTGGGAGAGACGGAGGAACATTACAGCCGTTTCAGGAGAGCAGCTAGAAGAGACGGAGGCACATTACAATCGACTCGAGAACAGCCATCGCCACCGACGATTGGACACTACGACATCCAGACGAGGGTCGACGGCGTTGAAGCCAAAGGACCGTGGCAAGGGCACGGAGAACAAGTGATATTGACCAGGATCAGCCTAGTGAGAGCTCGGTACCAGAGCCAGATGAAAACCATAGAAGCAGACAATGAGAGCAAGGTCTCAGCACACCAACAACTACCAATGGCTCACGGACATCAAATACGGAGAGCGTATATTCGCACTTCAAAATGCCTCCAAGATATCAAAACATCCGAGATGCCATTGACTCTCCGACATAAACGCATCTACACAACCAGGATGCAGATGATAAGAGACAGGTCGTACAACTAACCCGGCACACATTATTTTGCACCATGCACGTTAGCAGACCGGAGTTCCAAGCCTGCACGTGCATGCCCTGATCACAGCTCGAACAACCCTGATTACAACAACCATGGTTAAATGTGGTCCATAGCGTTGTGCTGTTCCGGTACAACACGACTATCACCCATACGGGCAAAGGCGACGGCGAGACAGAGGCAAACAAATCACAAGCAAACCACACACAAAACCCGCCAGCAGCTCCACTTCATTGCATGCCACGCAATACAGCGAATACACCATAAACTGTCTGACCTTTAGCCCACTGTACCGCCCAGTATGCCGGTGCTTAGGCCTACGATGCCCAGGGGCTGGACGCCAGCACGAGCTTCTCCAGTTAATAACACTGCAGGCGTGAATTATGACTCGGATGCGACACGTTAATATGCTGTGTGCAACTACCTCAGCCACACTTGACTGCACCAGGCCTGGCCTGCATTATGCAGTAGCATAATGAAGGCACGTGTCCGCCTTTATTGCCTCGTCAGCTACGATATAGCTACCCATCTTACATATTTGTATTGCATTGTCAGTTGCTAAAGCATGCATAATTCCTATCAGGGCATGCAATGGCAAGTGGTTGGCGCAGTAACAAGAAAGTCGGTTGCACAATAATCGTATTTTTCAAATGTATATTGTTTCACTTACCTTCCACATCACTTCGCCCCGTGCTATATTCCTGATATTGCACACCACCCTTCCTAGTTTCTTTTCATAACTATAAAACGGCATCATAATCAATGACAGCATACAATAACAATAGATTCACGAGATACACGTCCAAGATGTGGTTTGCCACCTGTACCAGATAGTCGTTATCAACTCCGGTAGCGAGAACAATGGGCGAAATGTCCGAATTTAAGGAAAAAAACGAGAAGTTTTGGTCGATTCTATCCATTCAGCTGCTCCAGGTCATAGCGTCAATGTTAAATTTCCGGATTTCAGGGCAGCATGGTGTCGCTGTGCGGCCCCCCCCGTTCCGTCGACTAAACAATGAATGGGACGAGTAGTCTACTTGGTAAGTTGCGCGTCTCACAATCGAAAGATTGTGGGTTCGAGTCTCACCTGTCGCTACTCTTCTCCCGCGGCCAGGCGGCATGAGAGATTGGCGACGCATGACTCAACAGTCGACGTGTCGCAAAACCCAATAACCAACCGACTATACAATGAACACCAGTTGATAGCCACCGGCGCTAACGTCGTGAAGACGTCATCCACGGCGCCGAATCGGCAGCGGGCGGGCGTGCCGGCCCAGTTCACAGCTTGCTGCCGGCCTGGCGCAGCTCGACGGCACCGTCGTGCGCCAGCTGCTGCAGCTGGTGGTCGCCGTAGCCCAGCTCGCGCAGCACCTCGGCCGTGTGCTCGCCTCTGCGCGGCAGCCGGTGGCGCGCGTCGGCGCCGACGGCCGGCGTGCGCGTCAGTCGCGGCGCCGGCGCCGGCGCGCCGCCGCAGAAGCTGGCGCGCGCGGCCGCTTGCTCGCTGCCGGCCGCCTCGTGCGGCGTCAGCACGGGCGTCACGCACGCGTCCTGGCCGCAGAAGCGGCGCGTCCACTCGGCCTGCGTCCGGCCGGCGAAGGCGTCCGCCACGCGCCGGCGCGCCGCCGCCGAGTCGGCCGGCAACTGCTCCAGGTCGGGCAGGCCGAGCAGCTCGGCGAACCGCGCGAAGAACTGCGGCTCCAGCGCGCCCACGGCCATGTGGCGGCCGTCCGAGGTCGGGTAGCAGCCGTACCAGAAGCTGCCGCCGTCCAGCCTGCCGGAGAGCGCCGCACCGGCTGTTGGACTGACCGCCGGCCGCATTTCCACAGCAACAGCCGACAGAAGTCTCGTCACGAGCCGGCCCAGTACACATTGTCGCCACATATACCGCCCAGAGGGGCCCGCTTCACGAGCCGGCCCAGTACACATTGTCGCCACATATACCGCCCAGAGGGGACCGCTTCACGAGCCGGCCCAGTACACATTGTCGCCACATATACCGCCCAGAGGGGCCCGCTTCACGAGCCGGCCCAGTACACATTGTCGCCACATATACCGCCCAGACGGGCCCGCTTCTAAACAATATTTGCAATACCTCAGCATATTTATCGATACCAAGATAGCTTTCGCCAGGCCATGTATTGGGAATACATGCATGTGTGTATATATATATATATATATATATATATATGAAATCCTCAGTGGAACTGAAGTTGGTGATATTTCCTGCAAACTTGTACTATGCAGCCGGCACCTCCGACCCTGCTCAAGGATCAGCATACTCCACCTGATGGCCCAGTACACCCCACCTGACAGGCTATGAATGCTACGGTTACTCGCATTCTAAATCGATCCATCCGTACATTGGCTCTTAACGTGCCGTCGAGATGGAATGCGTTCTGGAAACCACAAGATGCACATGTTAAGAGACCATAAGTACTAATAAAACAGGTAGGCTGGAGGATTGATAAAATACGAACTTCCCAGATTGGAGCACGACAGCCACAGGCGGTATTGCTCTAGTCATGGGCAGGATCGATGTGCTATGGTCAGATAAATGGTAGGACAGACATCACAAATACAGAACACATACAATGAAATGCAAAATTGCTATATCCGATGGAATCCCAATTTGTAATTTTGGGATGAGACATTAATGGACGTCACTACCGTTGCGAAGTGACGAAAGTGTGTGTACGAATATTAGCGGCCAAGAATACAGCAGATCTAATGGATCAGGAGTACAACAGACTTCACGGATCAGGAGTACAGCAGACCTCACGGATCAGGAATATAGCAGACCTCACGGACCGGGAGTTCAGCAGACCTCGCGGAGCAGGAGCACAGCAGGCATCATGGACCAGGAGAACAGCAGACCTCACGGATCAGTACTACAGACCTCAAGGAGCAGTACAGCAGACATCGATGAGCAGGAGCACGGCAGACATCGCAGAACAGGAGCATAGTATACCTCACGGACAGTGAGTACAGCAGACCTCGTGGAGCAGGAGCATAGCAGACCTCACGGACCAGGAGTATTACATTCCCCGCAGACCAAGAGTTCAATGGTGCCCAAAAGTCTCGACTTGGGTGGAAGGTGCCACCCCACCCAGGAGGAAATTATTTTCCACTTTTTCCACAGGCAGCAGTCGGCCAAGCCAGCCAGGAGCAGACCGCTACAGACAGGTGGCCAAAGCCAGCTGAGAGCGGTAGCTACCGGTTCTCACCAGTTGTGGCCGGGCTCTTGACCCCACACCGGGTGCAGGTCACTAGACTTGAACAGCCAGCTGCTGACATAGGCGGCCCCCTCCGTCATACTGCAGTCGATGACCTGACCTCGACCCGACCTGAGGATTACACAGCATGGCAATGTCGACAAGCACTTGTGATGTGTGTGATTGTATGTGACCACTTATTTTCCGCTTAAGCCTCTCTTGATATCCATAGAACATAAATTATAACCTGAAAAAAAAACACAAGGGTAAGCATAAACATTGGATGATAAATGCATCGGTATCTCTCATCATTGTCTTCATAGGCAATGCCACCACTGTGGTCCCTGGGTCCGGATACCACCGGATTTTTTTTCTTCACCACAGCCTTGGCCCCCTAACTTGTAGATAGTTTTTTTGCGCAACGGAGTTGGAGTTCACCTGGAAACTGAAGCTGGCATCTGCTGCTCAGTGGAGGTTAGCCACACCATGCCAAGGTAGCATCTGCTGCTCAGTGGAGGTTAGCCACACCATGCCAATTGTATTTCAAACAACCACAGCACTGCCCCTGGCTTGCTCGGGCGCTACATGACCACTGCAGTCGATGCGCACCTAAACCCCAATAAACAAACAAACCCTGGCTTGCTCCCATTCAACCATATATATACAATCAATGCCAGAGAGTCAGCACGTCGGCTGGTGTCAAAGGTCCACCCATCTCACCCAGTACCAGCATTCTGGCAGTTCACCTGGCACATACGGTGAGGTTCCAGCAGCTGCTACAAGGGGCCTAGTCCTCCACCTGGTACAGGTAGTCTAGCCCTCCCACCCGGTCCAGGTGGTTTTCCCTTCCACCTGTACCACGTGGTGCAGGTGGCTCGAGTGGAGTCCCTCACCTGGTCCTCTCAAGCAGCGCGGCCATGATCCCCAGGGCGCAGATCAGACCGCCGCCGGCGAAGTCGGCCAGAATGTTGACTGGCGGTGTCGGAACCCCGTCCGGGCCTGCTAGCGACGACAGCACGCCTGGGGGTAGGCGACCGGTGACACGCCTGGGGAAGGCGACCGGTGACTAGATCGTGCTTTCGCCAGGTGGGGAACTGGTGACTGGGTCACGCTTAGGGGAAGAGGACTAGTAACACGCCTGGAATGATATTGGTGAATAAAGCGTGTGTGGGAAAGGGAAATGGTGACTGTAGCACGTTTGACAATTTAGCACAAACTAGACCATGCCTATAAAAGGGATTGGTGGGGATACAATTATGGCAGAATATGCCTGGATAACTTATATTGAGACTAGATGGTTTATCTGATGGCACTTAATGATATATTTCTTGCCATTATCTGAGTGCAATATTATCAGGCATCGTTCTAGTGGCCATTACAATCTGTATATGATAATATTATGACACTTCCCAAGTTATTTATAGACAGTAATGGGTGGACATGCTACATATTTGTCGAACAAGCCACAACCCAAATTACCTTCCTATGTTGTGCCATCCTTGTCCACATGCTAAAGATGTTCATGAAACAACGATTTTGTGCCATACTTGTCCATATTCTAAATATGCTCCTAAACAAAATCAACGGCGAGCAGACTACAGTACCGCGGATAGTTGGCACGTACGCGGCAAGAAAATAGACGAAACGCAACACAAAACTGGGGGCCAAACATAACCAGATGACATCATGTCTACGACAGACAGGTGTGCCGAGCCTACCTGTGATAAACCGTGCACCGACTGCAGTGCTAACGCACCGGACATGGCGAGGTAGTTGATGTCGTGGCCGGCCCAGCTGGCGGCGGGCCCTGTCTGACCGTAGCCGGTCAGTCTGGCGTAGATGAGGCCGGGGTTGGCGTCCATCAGCGCAGCTGGGCCCAGGCCCAGCTTCTCCATCACACCTGGCGGCCGTGCCGTCGGCCTGGTCAGAATCGGTATCACCACTACACCCTGACGTCGGCACCACCATCAGTTCAGTGCAGATCTGCATTACCATTACACTCTGACATTGACATCACCATCAGTTCAGTGCAGCCCAACATCACCATCGCACCATGACGTTGGCACCACCATCAGTTCAGTGCCAACCCACATCACCATTACACCCTGGCGTTGACTGGTTGGTTATGGTTATTGGTTTTACCACACGTCGACTGTTGAGTCATGTAGCGTCGCCAATCTCTCACGCCGATTGGTCGCGGGCGAAGAGTAGCGACAGGTGAGACTCGAACCCACAACCTTTCGATTGTGAGACGAGCACCCTGGCGTTGGCACCAACATCAGTTCAGTGCAGCCCAACATCACTATCGCACCCTGACGTTGGCACCACCATCAGTTCAGTGGAGCTCAACATCACCATTACACCCTGGCATCACCAACATCAGTTCAGTACAGCCCAAGATCACCATCGCACCCTGGCGTTGGCACCACCATCAGTTCAGTGCCAACCCACATCACCATTACACCCTGGCATCACCAACTTCAGTTCAGTACAGCCCCGCATCAAAATCTTGTCTGCTGGTGGGAGTATTCTATCGCCAGCCCGACCGAGCCTTTACTGCGCCCTGCCTACATGTGCTGAGTATTGCATTGTGTTGCATTACATTGCATATCGCTGTGAAGGTCCAAAACAATATTGGCTAATGCACCACAGAGTCATACAGTAAGTGGTAGAATGTATGCAGGAAGCAGCTTTAAACAGGAAATGATGAACACACAATCACAGATGTAAAAAATAAAGTCATCAGTGACCACTTCACACCATTGTTTAACCTGGTCATCTTTTAAATACTCTGTAGCTCACGGCTAGGCCTACCACATGCAAATCGAGCCAAGCCTGACCAGAGCCTGACCCGGTCTACTGCGGCCTGGTCAGATGCTGGTATTAGCTGCTGACCTGGCCTGTTATAACCTGGTCATGTGCTGGTGTCAGCTGAGACCTGGTCAGGTGCCTGTATCAGCTGCTGACCTGGTCTGCTATGACCTGGTCAGGTGCTGACCTGGTCTGAACGGCTCCACCAGCACGTCGGCCCGGTGACAGAGCCGCCGCACCACCTCGGCGCCGTGCTGGTGCTTCAGGTTCACCGACACGGATCGCTTGCCATGCGCCAGCCGATCCATCTCGGGCTGGCCCATCTGCCGGACAGAGACCAGCATCAGCGCAGATATTCCGTCGACCTGTGACGCATAATCGACGCCAC
Organism: Ashinkailepas kermadecensis; assembly: GCA_034440615.1. Lineage (NCBI taxonomy): Eukaryota > Metazoa > Arthropoda > Thecostraca > Neolepadidae > Ashinkailepas > Ashinkailepas kermadecensis. Next base: position 150,002 of record JAOTOM010003527.1, read on the forward strand.
AAGGCTACCGTTCGTGCAGTACACGCACGAAACATACCCATACACGGGGGCGGGGGCGACGGGTTACTCACCAGGGTAAATCAGCCAGACAAGCCTACTATTGGTGGGACACAAACACCAGTCAAATGCATTTCTGGGGACGACATGGCGTTAGACATTGCCTCGCTTCACAGGGATGGCAAGGGCCAGTGAATAGTAGTCATGGCCAGAGGGCGGGCACCACATGTGGGGTGTGGGGGTACTTGCAGGCTGGTGTGAGGTTGCTCACATACAACAGTTTTTGCAGCTTTAGAACAACCATAACCAGTAAGCTTTCCATAAGTTTCATTGTGAACTTCCATACAATCATATCTGTTTATGTTTCAATAAATTGTGTTTTCATAACCATGTGTAAAAAGCATGGGGCATTGCACAGGAATCACATCAGAAGACATCCAACACATTGCTGGACTGACTGTTATATTTACCTTATCCACTCGAATGACAGTGGCACCGAAGTCTTGCAGCAGCATACCACAGAAGGGGGCAGGTGCCAGGCCTGCCATCTCTATCACACGGACCCCTCTGAGCGCCATGATCGCCGAACGACTGTTCTATGCACAGAGAGAACAGCTCAGCAGTTATACCAAAATGGTGGCTTCCATTAGCATGTTTTACATTTTATGGAACTAAAAGGTTTTGCTGAATTACCTCTTGAGATATCACCACATATTAATATTGATATCAATATTAAAAATTGAACAAACAGCATTCAATGCCATACTTGGATTGGATTGGATTGTGGCTTTATGACTCACTCAGCAGCTGAGGCCATATGGCATCACCTGACTCTCACCCTGGCAGGAAGGGCGGGCATCACAGGGAATCGAACCCCATACCTCTGGCATGCCAGATGTTCAGCTTAACCACTGAGCTACTGACACCCTCATCATAATTAAAATATCATAATATGCAAGATGTTTCTGCTCACTTCCAAGAACAAAGAAATGTCAGCATAGTAAGAAAACATATAAATAGCTTCTGGTTGGAAAATTCTTGAGAAAAGAGTACTGATGCAGTCCAACCAAAAATATTCTGATTTGGCTTGCTTCCACATAACTCAAAGCATGATAGCTTTTGCATTCCCAATTTCAGTGCAACATAAGAATCCTCTAACTGACAATAGCATACACAAACATATCATATGCAATTGTATGCACAATTGCATATAAATCAGACATACTTATACATACTTGCGCTTATGATTATGTTAACACTCGCACGTCCGGCGGTCCGCGCCAACTTCACATGTCCGGGGGGGGCAGATGTCTGCCCCCCCCCCAGTGTCTTAAAATTACTTTTTCAATACCTGTGCGGATGAAAAACAAAATCACTCTGAGATAGTGAAAGATGAAAAACGCTGAATAGATGCATCATGATGAAAACCCAGATTGCGCCATCATACTAATAAATTAAACACATGGCCAGAGTGGCAAACATAATCATACAAATTTGGACAAATTGTATGTTGCGTCCACTCTTCCTGAACCACATTTTTGGGGTCAGTACCTTCACATGCTTCTCATTTTGCTTCTTCCTTTCCTTATTGAGTTCATGAATGTAGCACGGTGCTTGAAATGAAACAGGCAATTCCATTCTTCGGTACTTCTTCACATTAATCTGGCCACACATGGCGGAAGGACACCTGTGCACCGCCCTATCAAAGACCTACATTGCATGTTATACTTGGACGTGTTTGTTTCAGCTGTGCATGCCGGGTGCTTGATGGCTGTGGTTTTCCTCAATGTGTATGATGGCAGACCGTGATGCGTGCAAAGGTACAAAGGTAAATGCGAAGTAATTGACTGTTCCGTCCCTTGGAGAAGACAAATGTCGCACATCTATCACCTGCCACTTAAACCTGCATGTACAATGTGCATGATGGCCTCACCCAAATGCTATGAGCTGCATGTGGGTGTATTTGATTGGTTGGTATTGTGTTGCAGGTACCATCCACCTTGGCCACTGCCTCGCTGACCAGTCCTCATCATGCAGACCTGATCACGAAGCCTACATCCCTGGGTGGCGGTGCTGACCTATGCAATCCAGATAACTGTCATCATACCTGTGACCTGTCACGTCCTCAAATGCTGAACCAGTGCCCGCAGTACGACCGTATCACCAGTTCAGTGTCGGTGTCTGACAGCACTTTCGAATCATCTGCCTGCACATTTCTACGTCTGCTTTTCGGCTGTAACTGGAGCGTAACTACGGCAATGTTACTAATACTGACACTGCTTTTGTTTTGCTTTTTGTGATGTGTTTATGTCCTAAGTCATTTGGTCTCAAGGGAGCATCATCTCTGGTGAAGGCCATGCCGCAACTCGATCAAACAGCTGGGCTTTGTAAATAAATAATACAGCACACCATCAACATTTAATATAAAAGCGAAATGAGGCATCTGAACAGTCAGCACCGACGCCATCAACGGAAGCACTAACCAAGCCAATAACAACTTTTAATTGTGCATGGCTGAACTTCGAATCGATACGATCGCGAGTGTGACTGGAAATGTGGATAGTTTCTACGAATACCAGTCAACAGCGAAACCAAAATCGTACTATCTCACGGAGATAATTAGTTTGCACATCCCAACGCGACTTGGATTCGTTGAACTGAAGCAACAGCTTCTCTTGTCTTTGTCCATCGTTCCACGTTCTTTCAACGCCAATGATGTAGTACACACTCTGAACATAAAATGAGTTTTATTGCATCAACAACCATAACCGTTCAAGTCTGAGTAATATAATCGCTATAATCGCATCGTCTGTGTCCATGACCGCTGTCCTTGTCGGTCTCGTCTCGTCCATGGGGTCACTGTTGGGCTCGTCATTCATTTCCGGCTCGACAGCAGCTGGGCTGGGATCGTCTACATCACTGTCAGAGTCGAGGGAGGCAGAGTCAGTGGTTGCTGCTGGTGCAGTTGGCGTGGCATCGTCTCCAGACGTCCCCACAGCAATGCTACATCCGATCGGGTCTGGACGGACATCTCGATCCCGCCTCTTCCATCGCATTGTCTCTCTCTCACATGCCTTGCTAAAGTCCTGAAGTTTTTTTCCCCCCACCCTGTGCACGTTCTGCGCATGTCGCTTAGCATTACTTTTTCTGATATTTCTAAGACATATATAGCATACGACAGCTTCATCAGATTTAATTTTCACCATGCCTGATACCCACGGATCCAAGCAGCAAGTCAACGACGTAAGAACACAGGACAGGATGTAGGTGAAAAAAACCAACCTCAGAAGGATGGCAGGAAGGTCTGACGTAGGTGATGGACGGACGATGCGACCAGACCAAACCAGGATAGCAGGATCCCGGCACACAGGATTGAGGCAGCAGCGGCGTTACTGTCAAAGAACGGATACAGATTAGTGTGGGTCAGTGGTAGAGGTGCGACAATTGTTTTGCAGTTAATACCGCGGGCAAGGCGCCGCGATCTCTACTAGATCACGGCGTGATTGAGGTAGCATCTAGTCGGGACAATGCGGGGACCACACCATTTTGAATGAAGTTATGTAAATGCAGGACCAACATCCTTAGGATATACGCTGCTTAAACCAATTATTACGGATATAATGGTTGTTTTCTGGAAGGGAACATATTGATTCGAGACACCCAGCATGTGTTTAGAAAAGGTTGATCTCGCTGACAAATATCTTGAACTTTTTGGATTTTGCTACAGACAAGTGTGACAAGACATCATATTGATCTAATCCTGATATGAAAATCAGTTTGAGCTATGGCTTTCAGATGGACAGTAGATAGTGGTGCTAGGTGGCGGTGGTGGTTGTGGTTATTGGTTTTACGACACGGCGACCGTCGAGTCATACAGCGTCGCCAATCTCTCACGCCGATTGGTCGCGGGCGAAGAGTAGCGACAGGTGAGATTCGAACCCACAATCTTTTGATTGTGAGACGAGCATCTTACCCCTAGACCACTTGTCCCCGGTGCTAGGTGGCATGAAGATTTCATGACAAGATGCTCTTAGTGAAGTACTGCAATGGTCAGTACTGGAACCACTATTGGTCACAATATTCGTAAATAGTATTGAAAAGGTATAAAAAGTGCCAAATTAAATTTAGCTTTGATAAGTGTCGAATAATGCATGTCGGTAGACATCATATCAGGAATCCATACTTGATGGGTAGCCAAGTACTAGCTGTGACTCAACAGAAGGACTTAGGTGTTATTGTGAATACAAAATTGTGTACATCATATTGTGTCCACAAATTATGGACAACATACAAAAGAAGCAACAACAAAATTTCAGGGCACATTTTAAATAATGGAGCTTGATCCCCTATAGCTATGGAAAAAGTTGGTAATATTTAGAGAGAGTGCAAACGAGGATTGGTAATTTGAGCAACCTACCATATGAGACAAGATTAAAAAAGATATGAATGTGTGTACACTTAGATACAGAAAAATAAGGGGAGGTCTCATCAAGGTATTTAAATTTATGCATGGTCAGCAACAGATGCATCTCTAGGATAATACAAATTATACAATTAGTTATTAGAGACCATCAATTCAAAATCAAAGTTAACCATATCAGGATAAAGACAAGACAGTCTTTCTTTACCAGCAGGGTAGTTAACATTGGAACCAGCTATCACGCACAATTGGCATTGTCAGTATGCATATCAGTCTATAAAAATAGCATAGACTGGTATTAAAAGGAGAAAAGAATTTCCTTTCATTATTTCATGGATAACTAATCGACAAATGTTGTGGACAACTAGTTCTTAGTGTCCACAAAGTGTAACCAAGATGGCCCCTGTCAGGGCCATAAGGAACATTTTGTTATGTGGGGGGGGGGGTGAGGTGGCAGGATGTGCTATGAGACTGAAATGTTTTCTACTGGGGGGGAAGAGATCTGGGTGCTCAGACCATGAAAAGATGGCAGGTAATGCCCACCAGCTTCAAAGCTGGAGGGGGGGACCTGCCCTGTTCTTATGCCATTGGCCCCCGTGGCTCATAGTTTCATTATCTTTCATGCTTCTTTAGCTACTTCTTTTGTAAATTCATAGTTTCTTTTAAACTTGTCCTGATGCCAATATAATTGGGTGCTGGATCCATAATTCCTGCCCTGTCCACACCTTGCAACATTTTACGGCTCCTCCCCTGTAGGAATATTCAGCATCACATAATTCAATCCCAAATAGGGTCGGGTACAGGAATTTAAGCTGTGGGGCTGGTGGAAGCTAAAGATGTGCTGGGGTGGCACTAACTTGCCTTCCTAGGAAGCAGGGACCAGAGGGGAGAGGGGAGGGGGGTGCACTCCGACCTCCCGGATGGATGGCACTTCAACAGTAGGGGATGGAAAGGAGGTTAGAGGGGTAGCATTCTAGCAGATGAGGTGGCGTTCCCCTTTGGGCATGGGGGCGGCCCATTCGGCCTCCTTAGATCCAATACTGTCTCTCCCCTACAATATCTATTTCAGCCTCATGCAGCTCTGAATCTGCCCCCTCCCAACAAAGCAGAACAACCTTAGAATCCACTCGTCCTACCTCGATCATATGCTTTCCTTCGAACAGCACACGCAGATATGCCACTAATATATCACCAATCTAGATTGAGATATTCATCATCTACATTGTACCACACATCTGTGCAATGTAGGATGAGGTGGTTTAAGGTTAACAACGCTCAAGGCAGTACACATAGAACTTACGCTGCACTGTATGCACGTATATGCCAAATGCAAGGCTATGAAAACAATGGAATGTAAACAAAATTCAGCGCAGCGATGTTTTGCGCTTTCGTGACAAATTATAGTGCCACAGGACACAATGCACACTTCGCAATTTATTTTTTTATATTTAACCTGCATGGTTGGGAGGCTATTATACTGGAAAGGACTTGGAACAATATAAAGAATGCCATGAAAAAAACTAGGATCAAATATTTCCACTACAGGGGAGAATTATGGCATTCAGGTTGTTACCTGTGACAAAGGAAAAAGCCAGTGAGCTATGGACAAATGGCGATTGAAAAACACCATAATTTTCACTTAAATGTGCACGTCGAGTATTTTGGGTGCTCAAATCAGAAAATGAACTTGAAATAATTAGATTTGTGTCCACTTATAGTATTCCCTCGCCATATCACCAAGGAACTGGTCTCCATTTGCAGCATACTTTCCAAGCATCCACACGTCAGGACCTCTTGCGTTGTAAAAATATGGCACGTAAGGAAGACCTTCCGAAGTGTTTTTGTGCTAATTTTCACGCACTAAAATGAACGGAGAGTTGGAAAATCCCAGTTGTTGTGCGATTTATTCGTAGCACTTCCGTAAATCAAGCCCCGCGTTTACCTGGATTTTTCATCCTTCAGACTGGCCGAAAAAGCCAACAGATGAACATATGAACAATTCCTTGTACCGCGCGCGGCAGAGCGTTATTGTCCTTTTATAATGTGTAGAAAATGATGAGACGTTCAAATATTTGCTTTGATCTTTGATTTATCCATCATGCTCGCCAGTATTCATCCACAAATTCACCTGTATTTTCATGTGTTTTTCATCCTGGAATGTGCCAGCCTTAGGATGAAATTTTTCATCCCATGTTCTTGATAATCAATGTTTGCTAATATTTGCAGTATTTGTGAAATTTATTAGTGTAAGGTTAAGATAAATGATGAAACAATTCTAACTTTATTTCTCTGTTTACACCTGAAGAGAATCATATATTAATATCGGAACATTTTATCAATTCTATTTTTCTTCAAAATACATGTCTACAATTGTGACGCACACAAGACTTCGAAAAACAAAGCTGAGCCCTCGTAAGTCGCCGAATAGGATCGAGGTTTGGGAATTTCTGTATTTATTAATGTAGATTTGTATACCTGCATTCTTTGTCTGTAATCAGTGCTGAGATACTACTCAGTCATGAGATTTAACGCTGTTAAGGGTTCAGCTCATGGGTGGATCCAGCCAGCCCGTTGTCAGTCAGCTTGGGTTGTGTAAGATTTAATAAATCGCTGACGAAAAATACCTGATTTGTATGGTTTAGGTGCAAGCTCTAGTTTAAAACAATACTTTTTCTTCACATAAAATATTCCCTGTTTTTCTGAAGAGCATGAATAAAGGATAATTTTAGTTCAAATCAGGCTATCTAGGCTGGTGATGCCCCCACCCGCTTGCTCCAAATCTCCCCTGCATTAGCTGACAATTACTTGGGTTTGGCCAATGTCATGATTCAGCCCTTAAGTGTGTCAGCTCGGCCGAATTTCTGGTTATGCTACAGCTTCACATGTTTTTTTCTTTAAGACGCATGGTATGAGTGTATTTCATGGATTCATGCATATTCATAGATTGCTGCACTGATGTTCATCATGCTATATAATCCTCTGAATGTGAGGATACACTGTGAACTTCATGCCTAGCTTCATGAAGATAGACACATCTAGTTCATTGTACAATAATTTTCAGCCTGCCAGGAACATCTTCACTACAGGTCCCTTAGGTTTTGTGATGATATGCATTTGTCTCAAAGCTCATTCTATATTCACCTGAGAGTGAGACTATTGATACCTGCTAGAAAAACAAAAGACAAGGATGAAAACATTGCAAACATGCACTTTATTTCCATCACAACAATGACCATCTGTGTTTGTAATATGTTTATGAAAAGATGAAAGTCATCACCAAGGATGAAAACCTAAAACTTTCATTAACTGTGATTTTCCATGCAAAATGGTTAATTGTTTTTCACTGCCCCCCTAAGATCTCGAGAACTATGCTAGGTAGCGACAAACGGAAAACGGTTTTGGATTGCTGGTGACAAGCTCTATCGAAAGTATTTCGGTCATTTTCTCGCTCAGGTCAATATTTAGGTCACTGGGTCATCATGTCAAATTCGATCAGATCGGGTGGGACCCTCAGATATTAGCACATATCTCAGGACCTGTAACAGATAGAAACAAACTGCAAACGCTATTCGACAGCCCTTGAAATGTGCTATCGACATACGCTGTGTAATTTAAGGTCAGGTCAACAGATTGGTCACCGAAACAATGACCTCAGGTCAAGGTCATGGGGTAGAGTAGGGAGGTCATGTAATATATCAAGCGACACGTCTTGGCGATACAAGCACAATGACGGTAATTTCAGCCTTCTAGCTCAATGCATTGCGATATAGTGCGCAGAAATGTGCTAGTGATTTCAGGTGACCTCAGCTGACCTTGGTGGGGCCACTGAGCAAAAATGTCAGCGATAGCATTGCGAATAGGTTCCAACTACACGCCATAACGGTTGGAGGTCATTCCGAGAGCAAATATGTAACCAGGAAACATTTGTATATTTTTCCATAGGCCTATAATGGGTAAGCCATGGCCACGACCTGACCTCAGGTCAACGCTACGAAAAAACCGTGATATACATATTATAGACCCTGATAAGATCATGACGTGATATAAGTAAAGGAAACATGGATGAATTTGATTTGTTTTTCGAGGAGGCTCCGCCGCTGTGAGCAGCAAGGGTGTTCAAGCCTCTTAGCAACCTACACTTCGAGAGTGAAAACTACTTCATGTACCTATGTACCTAATCTTCATTGTCCGATGAAGAGGGACATTACAGGCTAGAACCAAACATCTGAATAGATGGCTATGCTTAGTTCTTCTCATGAATTCGGGGGCCATGCCCCCCCCAAGACAGGGGCGGATACAATGGGGACGCTGGGGGCATGTACCTCCGCCCCATGAAAAGTTGGCACCCCTCCGGCCGGGTAAATGCGCCCCTCCTGGAAGGCTAGAGTGCACCCTTCAAATTTTTCTGTCGGAGGCACCTCTCTGAGGAAAAGGTGTCCCTTGGAAGAAAAGGCTGCCCTCTGGGAAGGCCCGAGTACACAAACCTAGGTAGGTAGGTAGTTAAATAGGGCAGCTACTACCTGCCTAGAGCCCAGGGATGTTTGTTGTTTTACACTTTTGAGGAGGCAAGTGCCCCTCAGTGTTGGCTTTGCACCCCCCCCTACACTAATTTCAACTTTTAACATGGAACCCCGTGGAGTGTCCCTCCAATCCATTTGAGCCTGCCCATTGTCTTCACGTATTTTGCCCCCACCCCACACCCAAGTCATTTTTAAAAAATCAACACCCGTGCTACAGCCTCTAGGACCCCACTGGCATTAGTACATACCTTGCTTAAGTAGCATACCGGATTGAAGGTAGCTAAGGAGGCTTGTTCTTCATGCATGCAAACCTCCACTTGCATCAGTCATTCGGTAGGTCCTAGGTAGGCGCCTACATACCCGCCACAGCCCACAACCAGCATAAACTGATCCACAAAACACGAAGGTCACTGCCATGTTGAATCACTCCATGCTGTCCTCAATAGCTTATGAAGCTGTGCTCACAAACACATACGCAAATCACTGACGCAAATTAAATTCAGTCACTTCACCCCTCCCCACCATCATCACGGGCCAAGCATGGCGATACTACTGGTTTTCTGCTGTCTTTCCATTGTTGGCGCACGCGCAGCCTTGCATTTTTGCAATTCGGTCGTGATGCAAATTCGGTATTATTTGGGCTTGCCTGCGTATTTATGGTAAAAAAATACGGGTACGGCCGGATACAGGGGCATTCCTCCAGTGCTCCCACATGGAAGGTGGCTCTCCTCCGGCCGGGCAGAGGAGCCGCTCTGCAAAGGCTCTAATACCCCCCCCCCAACGAATTGTTCAGCCTTAGGCGCCCCTCGGAGGGTTCCGGCGGAGGTATCCCTCCAGGTGCTTTAGCAGAGGAGCCCTCCATAGAAATGACACATCCCTCCAGACAATTGCCTTATGGAAATTCCTGTATCCGCCCCTGACGGGGGGGGGGGGGAATTTCCCAGGCAGTGGCGGAAGATGCCATCACTCCATGTCGGCAAACAAAATAATGAATGGGGGAATAGGGCAGCTAGGATGAAATCGTGGTACGAATCCGGTGATGTTTTGGACAATCGGCGGGTTGTGATGGGATGGGTAGTGGGTTCGTTGCTGTGTAGGAGCGCAAATTTCCATTGGGGGCACATATATCCACTCCTGTATTGAGGATAATGAAGCATATACATTAGCAGGCCGATAATCCAGGGAGGGATTCTCAGCCTGCTGGGATGTCAGCTGATTTTCCTATCAAGGGTTTATTGCATTGAAGGAAACTGTTTATAATGAATTATCATATTTTCTATCGTTCGGTCTTATGTATCTTAATTCTTCATTACATTGTTAATTTGTCAGAATTTCTTCCCTTAATCATTATTGTAAATAAATAATATTATGTTCTAATATCTGTGTTCTTTTTTTTACTGAAAGGCATTGTAAAATCACACAGTTTGTAATACACTCGCAACATCCTGCCAGGATTACAATTTTTGTAATTACAGAGCAAGACCCTTGTGAAACTTGATTAAACACAGTTTGTGATTTGCATCACACTGTTTGTTAGCAAACTGTGTGAGTACAAAAACCATAGTGAAATTGGCCACAGAGCGGCGCCCCTCCAGACAAGCTTCCCCTCATGACAATTCCTGGATCCACACCTGGTAAAACCTGATACTGTTGGTAAAGTACAACACCCACATCAAATTAGAAACTCTGTCGGGCCCACAGCAGTATGACATGAATCAGATTCCAACCTCTCTCAGCCACATTAGGTTATAAATGTGGTCAAGATTGTCGGGACTGACCTGATCTACACGTGCATTAACCTAGTTCTGCGTTATACTGACTGTATGCTTTCGGTGTGATTCCAGGTTAAATCCAGGAGCATTCAGTTTGTGTGCTTAATATAATTATACAACTGAATATCGTTTGATCATGCTCCTGGAACTACCAACGACAGTCCAGAGTCGACCAGCCCAGAACATGTCTCAAGCAATCCTGAAGTGTGAGGCGGTCGGCTGCGGCGAAACCAAGAGGGCTGCTGACCTTCCAACATGCATTGCCCTGATGCAACTTCATCAGACGAACGTGCAAGAGTCGAGCACGCACCAGGAGCCCCCGAAAATCAACCGCACATCTCTACAGCAGGGTATCGGAGAAGACGACTGGGTGGCCTTCACTCGGCGATGGGGGGTGTTCAGTAATGGCACTGACATGGCCCCTGCGCAGGTCACCGCCCAGTTGCTTGCATGTTGCGAGCCGGTGCTAGAGACAGCTCTATTCCGTGAGGACCCCGACATCGCCAGCAAGAGCGCAGAGGACGTCATGAACGCAATGAAGCGACTGGCAGTCCTCAACGTAGCACTCAGTGCCAGACGAGCCACACTACTCAACGCTAACCAGGAAGGAGGGGAACATGTGCGCCAATATGTAGCACGTCTCCGCGGCCTGGCGCACGTGTGCCAGTGGACTAAGACGGCCCAGTGCAGCTCCGCAGAGTGTACCGGCATATTGAGTGTGGACTACACAGACGAAATCGTCCGGATGGTGCTGTTGAACGGTCTGGCGGATGACGAGATAAGAAAAGAAGTACTCGGGACCGAGGATATAGACAGCAAATCCCTCGGGGAAACTGTCGCACTGGTGGACAGCAAGGAAACAGCCGCACGGGCCATGTCAACAGACGGTCCACGCATGGCGGCAAGCACTTACAAGAAGGAGGGACGGCAAACCTACAAGCCACCGCAAGGCCACGAAGAACAAAGAAACTGAAGAGAAAATTCAGATGCAGGTGCGGCTGCCTCACACCTCAGTTCGGCAGGATAAGAGGAAAGTTGAAGGAGTTCACAACGTGCCTGGAATGCTGGAAGAAGTCATATCACAGACATCGCGTACCCCGTCTTGCCGACTCCGACCGCGAATCAGATGGTGGCCCCGTAGAAGCCATGTTCCATTATGTTGCCGCTATCGAGACTGCACCCAGTGGCACGTCCCCTCGGTGAACAGCGTGAGTCGGGGCCGTGGGGGATTCGTCTCCATCACAGATCACTACGTGTTCGACGGCACGCGTGGTTGGCGGGCGTGTGAGGCCCGTCCGCACCCGACGTTCGAGCTGACAGCTGAGATTGACGGCGGAGCCTACACCAAGTTGGGGCTCCCCCAGTCCACCCCGAAGATCGGCCAGCGTCACTGCCGTCGCCGACTCAGGCGCGCAGACGTGCCTGATGGGACTGCCCGTCCTACACAAGCTGGGGCTGCGCAGGGAGCACCTGACTCGTGTCACCAAGCGCATCCTCGCCGCGAACAGTGAGGAGATCAACGTGTTGGGCGCCGTGTTCCTGAAGCTGTCTGGGTGCGACTCGCAGGGCCGGCTGTTCGGGACGTCAGCAATGGTCTACGTCACCAACTCCACGAACCATTTCTACTTGAGCAGGACGGCGCTGACGCAGCTCGGTGTGTTGGGACCGGAGTTCCCGAAGGTTGGCGCGGCAGTAGCAGCTACTGCGAACTCGTTTGATCGGGAAACACTCTGTCATACCCGGTTGGCGGCGTGCGGATGCCCGCTCCGCACTGCACCGCCCGGTCGCCCCATGAGTCTGCCCGTCAAAACTTCGCCGGGTAACACGGACAGTATGAAATCCTGGCTGCTGAGGAGGTATGCGTCGTCGACATTCAACACGTGCCCACACCAGCCACTCCCCGCGATGACTGGGCCC